>CAKAOH010026195.1:0-23200 GCA_916701665.1 Sebastiscus tertius | reverse complement strand
AATTAGTTTACTTTATTATTGTCATTGATTTCAAAGTTGGTTTACACATCTGCAAATTGCAAGGTAAATATGTAAAACTTGCTTAGGAGTAAAACAAGTAGTTGTTTAGACTAAATGTGTTGCTGTCACTTTAAAATATTATGGATGGATGGATGGATGGTAGATATGATGGAAATGACGGATGGATGTATGGATGGACTTAACACAACCAGTTTTATTTTTCACTATTAATAATATAATTAAACCTACTGACCCTAAAAGTCTTGAGACATGTCTTGCTATTCCCAACATGCAACATTGAGTTTTTCTCTTCTCCTCCTCCTCCAGTGGTGGGGAGATGAATCAAGGTCTCACCTGCAGGCCTCACGTTCAGCTGACAGACTGCATGTCCCTCAGCCCAGAGAGGTCAGCCGCAAGATGAGCACCAACTCTGAGTATGCAGTCATCACATATGCCTGACTGAAGGTCGCTGCTGCCGGAAGAGGAGAGAGAGAAAAACAACACACGTATTGTTTTTTGATATACATGCTATCTGTCTTTTCTAGCCATTGCATAATGTACTTATTATATTGTTTTGTGCGTGTTCTATGTTTATAATGTACCTGCATTAATATCCAATAAAGCTATTCTTTCCTGATTTTTGACATTTTGAGCCTTGTCAGTGTCTGTAGTTAGAACTAGTGATGTGTTGGTCATGAATATTATAAGGTTTAGAACAATTATATTGAATAATTTAAGTGATATATGTGCACACATACTGATCATAGATCAAAAGAGCTAAAGCTAAATTTGGCTGAATTAGGAATGAATGAATGAAAGACTTTATTTCGAACATAAAAATAAATAAAAACAGATACAAAATAATAACAAACAAAACAAGAGTAATAGTGTCCGAAAAGGAGAAGGTAGAAGTAAAACTTATATTTCCCTACCCCTTTCTCACTTCTCCTCTAATAACTCATATATCATAGAATGATAATATAATATATAAACTATTATTATACTATTATAAAAGGCAGAAGTGGTAAAAATTAAGAGCTGTTTAGGAGCCAAAAGAGCCGGATCTTCTTTGGTGAGCTGAGCCAAATGAACCGGCTCACTAAAAAGAGCCGGAATTCCCATCACTCGTTACAACCGTTGCCTTGGAAACAGTTATCAACAAAACACCATAGCTAGCTGTTGTTAGCTAAAGTACAGGTGGGTACGACCTGCGAGTTAGTTCAGGTAACAGGTGTAACTAATGTTCTGACATTTTAATACATATTGCTAAATATATATTTAAAGAATTTAAGTGGAGGAAGAAAGTAAATTAATGAGGAAACAACTTCTCCTGGTTAGTTAGTCAGTTATCCCTATAGCTGTCACAGGAGGCACCGACATGTCAGTACCTTTCTCCAACACTCACCTGCGGGTCCCGAGAGGGTTTGGTGCCATCCTGGAGGGTCTGAGCCGAGAAGTCCTGAGAGACCAGCCTGAAGACATCCCTGCATATGCTGCTGTGCACTTCGAGGCTCTTCTCAGACGAAGAGAAGGTATAACTGCTCTTTACAAGTGGTACATTGAGACAAATGCCATTAAATGCTGTCAAAACTGCTGTTGAAAACACATTTTTTAGGATAGCATTCCTATAAGTAGAAGGGTATGAATATATGTATGTATACTGTACATCCGTGTACATTTATACACATGTATGTATATATATACTGCATATTTGTTTTATCAACTTGTCCTACCATTTTACCACTTCTATTATTATTGATATGTTCTGTGATGTTCTGATATACCACACTATTACTTTCTTATTATTTTTGTGACATACTATACTATGACTTTCTTGTGTTTTTGTGATATACTATACTATGACTTTTATTATTTTTGTGACATACTATACTATGACTTTCTTATGTTTTTGTGACATACTATACTATGACTTTTATTATTTTTGTGATATACTATACTATGACTTTCTTATGTTTTTTATGACATTCTATGACATTTTATGACATACTACACAATGACTTTTTGTGATTTTTTTTCATATTTGTTTTACTCTATCATGCTTCTATTGTCTGATGTTCTGTTTTAACAGTTACCATATCTTTTACTTTATTCATCTGCTTTTATTGTCTTGTGAATCACTTTGTAACATCTGTTTTGAGAAGTGCTATATAAATACATTTATTATTATTTATTATTATTAAATAATTGATTGTTTTTTTGTTTGTGCTGTAGCTAGTGGCATGGACCCTGCTGAGTGGGCTGCTAAACTGGAAGATAGATTCTACAACAACCATTCATACAAGGACACTGGGGTACTAAATCAAAGTCAATTCTTCTTTTGTTTTTTTACTTCTGTGATTATGAGTGTTCTACAGTATTGATGTACTACATGGTACAAGAGTTTGTCCACTACTTTAAAGTCAAAATTGCTCCACCAAATGAAAATCTGCTCAAAGATTGTAGGTCAACACCTTGAGAAATTCTATTAAATCAGCCTATCATAATCACATCTTAAGGCTGGCTAACACCATCCTCTCTGACCCCCAACCGTGTTTTGAAAAGTGAATATGAATTATTACCATCAAATCGGAGATATACAGGGTTCCATGATTTAATAAGGTTAGACTGAAGCCCTCTTTTGTACACCAGTCAATCCTAAAACTAAATATGGAGCCTAATCCCAGATCAAATGTACGTTGAAGGACCCTGAATATCGTCTTCTATGATTGTAATGTTTAAATGTACGTATCCTTGTTTCTTGTCTTTGTCCTTTTTTGTGATGTTGCAAATGGAGCAAATTTCAGACCTGTCTGACAATAAAGTATTATCGTATCATATTATCATATCGTATCGTAAGTCACTACTTTCATCACACCTATAAATCTTTTCCTCTGTTATGTATCTCTATTTATTCACCATTACACCTTTGTTGTTGTTGTTTTTTTTCCCCGAACAGGTTACTCCTGAAAAAGAGCCTGCAACAGCGGCGACCATTTCCAAGTGAGTCTCACTTTATGTGCTATCAACAGTCAGGAGGATCCACAGGAGAGAGAGAGAGAGAGAGAGAGGATGGACATGAGGGACAGAATAGTAGCAAGTGACAAACAAAGAAGAAATTAGTATTAAATATTATATTTTTCACGTTTATTACTTTACGGCTGGAGTCGTTGTGTGAGGCAATCTCTTTTTTTCTTCAGATTTTTAAGTAAATACAGTAGCTTATGATAATTACTTTAGAATATGAATAGAATAGTCCTATATCCTGCTTCAGACAGGTCAAAGTAAAGAACCTCTAAAGCAAAAATTAATTGTGCAATAGAAGCCTGGATCTAGCACAGAAGGTCAGCTCAGCATTGAAAGCGCTTTCAGGTTTAGCAGTGTCAAGGGTGAAAAGAAAGGGCAGGACTGAGAGAGAAGAGGGCACTAGCTGCAGGAAGACAGTCACAGAGGCATTATGATATTATATGGTTCTCACTATTGTCACTTCAATTCTCTCCCGGTCATATTGAACATTTCTCATCTGAAGTCTTTCATTTTGATTGGTGCTTTTTTTAGGGAAAAATCATACGAGTCCCAAACTGAAGATGAATCCAGTCACTCCGCAGAAACCTCAAATCTTTCCACTACACAACCTAATGTCTCTGAAGGGGTTGATTCAACCGAAAGTACAGAAGAATATGAGGAAAAACATGATACTACAGGGAAACACGTTATTTCAATGGGAGAGGGACTTTCAGAAGAGGAATCAGTCAACATGCTACTAGGTGCAGATGCACAGCCAGATGATCTGAGCGGGATGGAGGAGGAAGACCCAACAATAACTACATTTGATCAAGTTGACAGCACAGTTAATGGAAAAGATAGCAGCTCTGCTCCAGATCGAGATATACCTCAGTCTGAGTTAGAGCCCACATCATCATTCAGAGAGATTTCAAATGTAGATGTTTGTGCTCAGGAGTTAGGAACGGCAGAAGATGATGGAGGTGATGAACAAGAGACCCAACCTGAGGAAGCTGTTGTACAACCATCATTGTCTCAGTCTGAAACTCCTGAACATGAAGCAGAAGATCAGGTAGAAGAAACAAAGGAGGAGGAAGGAACAGAGGCTGAGGCTTCTTCTGGGGGAATACGTGAAAGTGTAGCTCATATAGAAGGTGCTTCAGATAATGATGCTTTACCAAAGGAGGATTCATTGGTTGAGATTAGTTTTGATGATGTTCCAGAGGCTCAGCAGATTAAAGAGGTTGAGGAGAAACAGCCAGAGGAAGAGGGCTCAGTAGAGGAGAAGATATTAGAACAGGGAGTTAACTCTGATGATGGGGAAGTGGAAAGTGAGCACGAGGCATCTGATATAACGAAAGAGAAGGTGGACACAAATTATCCTAATTTAAATGATAGTGATGATGATGAGAAGTGCGAAGGTGTTAAAACCACCAGCTTATCACATCAGCCCACCACCGAGGCAGACAAAGAAAACCCACAGGATGTAACCGATCATAAAGATGAAGATTCTGAGAAGATAAGTGAAGGCGAATTTCACCAGAGTGAGGATTCTGAGAAAGAGGCAAACGAGCCTGACTTCAAAGAAGAAGATGAGACAACAGACACGGCTGGAGGAGACAAAGAGGACATAAATGCAGAAGATTACAGTGAGCTGAAGGATCAGGAAATTGATGAAGGTGGTGCAGAAAATCATTCATCACAAGTTAGCAAGTCAAATCTATCTGCAACGGAGGCGGAGGGTGAAACTTTAGAGGCTCAACATCTACCAGAGGACAGTCAGAGAACACCTGTAGAGTCACAGCCGAAGGATACGGAGGTAGAAAAGGAGGTCACATCAAAGGAGGGAAGTTCAGAAGCAGAGGAAGGGAATTCTGAAATACAGGAGAAGAGTGATGCAACGTGTGAGGAGGGCAGCTTCGGCCTCACTCAGAGTGCAGATCGGTCGGCTGCAGACCAACAAGGAGAGGAAAGGCCGCTTGGGTCTGAGAAGGACTCAACAGAGCCGGAAGGCAAGAGCGGTGACCAGGTAAAGTTTGATGCTTCTTCTCAATACAGAATATATCATATTTCACACATTTTTATGTACCCGAAGACATTTTTGCAATGAGAAAATAGCCCCGATAGTTTACAATTTATGGCCCTGCTGCAAACTCACCACATGTCCTCCACTTGTAAGAGCAGGCTGAGATTAGATGTAAGTCTGCTCTGCTCCCATTCCTGTGTCAGGTAGCCTATATAAATAAACCCTTCAAGGACGAGTCTGATCAACAGCGGCCCTCAATCTTTTTTTTCCCCCTTGGACTCTCTAGGGGTAGGTGAATGAACATATCCCCCAAAATAGTTCATTTTTTGTTATGGCGGTTGCTCTGATAAACTTTGAATGTCATCGACAGGGACACATCTGAACTGAGATGTGAAGAAATGGTACTTTCAGTCGGCAAGTTCCCCATAATCTGTGTCTTTGTTCGCGTACAGGCGTGCTCGAGATGCTGTTTGAGGCCTTCGCTCTGCCGCATGCTCATAAAACTGTAATACGGTGGTTGTTAGTGCCAGATCCGCTTCTGTAACCTCTTGGGAGCCACCTCAGCCTCCACAGATTGAAACTTAATTCAGCGATCTATCATCATAAAAGACGACTTGTACAATTTGTCTCGTGAATTAAGGCTTTTAACATTTTTTACTGCTGTCACAGTTAGCCGTGTGTGATTCGTCTGGACCAACAGGGCTCCAAACACATACACACAGGGAGGGGTAGTGTAGGAAGGGGTACTGAGAACGTTACCATGGTAACCCCTCACCATCCTGCTCTCTCTTAGTGTCGTCATGGAATTAATAAGAGATGGTGATGCTGATAGTTGCTAGGCACCATCTGTATCAGTAATCTACCTTTAATAGCAGTGTCTAACTGACTGATTAAACCGTAAAAACAACACTTTCTGTATTTTTACATACAGTACGGTGTTTTTTTGTGTACTCTTGTTTAGTGGCAGGAGTTCAGCTGAAACAAAGCTACCACAAAACTGTACAATATATAGGCCATCTATTCTAACAGTGACCTAGCTGCAGTATCTCAGATGCGTCTTTATTTTCATTTCTATGCCTTTAGCTCACTGTTTACAAGTGCCCACAATGATGTTCCTTTACTCTTATCATCGTAGGAGAATAAAGACTGGATTAGATACATTAATGACTGATACGAGCAAACTGTGATTGATTACAGTCAATTGAATTACACAGTAGTGATCGTTCATTCATTTTAACAGTGAATTGATCGATAAAGGAAGTCAGCTTTGTGAAATCAGGCGCGAGGATAACTCCACATATTGTTTGACTGGTTGGTAAACCAGCAGGAGAGCGTTCATGTCAGATACATAACTCAGATAAATGGATGTTTTCTGTTGCTCTCCCTCTCCGTCTTGTCTCTGAGGCTGGCAGAGGAGTGTGGGCGGCCATACCAGCTGGGATCAGAGGGATGGAGAGGGTTGTTAGCTCGCTCTGCCTCTAATAAATTTATAACACCTCCTAGTGTAAAACAGCCCAAGATGCTTCCACTGTTTCATTTTCACGCTATTAGTAAGATTTGAAAGTCAGCAATTATTGTTTTACGACCATCTGGCTTTTACATAGTATTTCTATGTTGGTCATCTGTGTTTATTTGTGGAGTTTGTTGGTGTAACACCGCAACTTGTGAATTTTTATGATGCTCAAGTGTGGTAGTCACTTTGTGGTTTCCTAATTTACATCCAGACTGCATAGGTCATCATTTTGTCAAAACTTTAAATCACTGAAATAGTGATTTATACAACGTTTATACACGTTTAGCCTGTTTCGGTGACTTTTCTCAAGTCTTTAGGCTGCGCTCGGTGAATGTTAATGTGAACACAGTAGGTCAGCAGCCTTAATGGGACTGAAAAGATGGAACACATGCTGTCATGTTTGTAGGAGGTCTCTCTCTTTTTCCCTCCCTCCCTCTTTCTCTCTTCCTCTCTCTCTCTCTCTCTCTCTGACTCTATGTCTCTCCCTCTCTCACTCTGTGCGTGAGCGGGTGTTACTGAACATACAGTGATTGTTAGTAAGAGCCAGTGAGGCATCTGTATTATACCGGAGACTCATTTAAAGAGAGCTTTGCTTGGTCAACGTAGAAATCGAGGCATACAAGTCATACTAGGTCAGCTCACCTGAAGACTGAAGTCGTCTCTGAGAGTAAGACATGGACTGTCACAATGTAAGTAGAAGCTTCGGATTAACTTTTAAATAGATTCATTTTTAACCACTAAACAGTTTGGTTACTAATAGTGTTTATTAGTGTTTGGTTGACCTCACACTGCATACTGCCATGTGTGTTTTTTATCCTTTTACTAGAGTAAAATATATTTTTTTACAGCAAATTGACCACATAAAGTCATTTTTACACAGTTTTGAAGCTATTTTCATCACTAGTGGATAATATTACTTGAGATTTGCATCAGAATATTTCAAATCAATTTGTGTCAGATGAGGCAATAAAAACAATAACACTCCTGAGAAGGTGTGTAGACAGCAAAATCCAGTGCAGCAGTCCTGCATCTCTAAAAAACTGGATTGTGGCTGCTCAGTGAGCAGTCAGACAGAGAGGCTAATGAATGCTGGCTGAACAGGTGGGTGGTCACACTCCTACACTGGAGGGGTTTCACTGGAGACATGATGCACTGCTTCACCAAGGCAGCAGTGGGATGACAGTAGGCTCGTTCTGTGGGTTGCCTTTGTGTGAAATGTCAATCTGTTTCTATAAGCAAAGCACGGGGTGTAGCTGATATGTGTTCGCCACAGAATTTGAATTGCTGTTTACATAACTTGTCGACAGCCATGGCGCTATTCCACTGACACTTTGTGACAAGCCAGAAATTTCTCTTCCGCCCACCCCATGTTTCCTTTGGGACAGTGGATGCCGTGCTTCCAGTCACTGAATGAGCCGCTGGTGTTGACTGTAGCAGCATTTTTCGCTGGGTCATGCTTTTTTTGGCCCAGGATGCTGAGAACAAAATTATTTTTTCCTTGAAAAAACACTTTTTTTTAAACCATATACCTCGAGTCTATTTCAAACATGAAGAATTTATTATAAATCAATTATAAAACAGGAAGCAATCTTTTACACCAACCTTGTTTCTTGCCAAAAGAGCAGCTTTATTTTGTGTAATGAACGACGAGCAATCAAATGTTCAGATTTATGGCTTTTTAAAAAACCTTTTCCGTGGTTTAAAAAACACAGCAGATGATGGTGATTCATTACAAAATAGACTGACTCAGACATCAATGTATTATATGACAAAGAGGAGGAGGGGAGAGAAAAAAAAAGAGGCAATGTGGGTTAGTGACCTCCTGAGAGCCCCATTGAAGTCATGTAATAAGGGTGAGCCACTCTGCAACAAGCGCACATCTCTCGCTGTCAAAATGTTGTAGAGTATAGTTAATAAAATATGGCAATCGCAATCTGTTGAGGGTTAGACTCTTCCGCCAGTGTTCCAGGAATAAAACAAAACATCCTCATATGATCATGTAATATGGACTGCTACTTTCTGGTCCTCTCTGCAGGAGGAGTGCAGCCGGCCCCAGGAGGAGGAGGACATCATGGACATCCCCCTGGATGACCCCGAGGCCAACAGGGCCGCTGCCAAGATCCAGGCTGGTTTCCGTGGACACATGACCCGCAAGAAGATGAAGCCGGAGGACAAAGCAGAAGGGGAGGAGGTGAGCAGCACTGGGGATGTGCTCAACGGCAGCCAGGGGGTCACAGGTCAGTGGTGTAGGACCATGGGGTAAGACTAGGTCCCATAATGCCGTTAAAGAGGGCATTATGGCTCCCATCAGGAGCTCTAACTACAGTAGGTAACCAAAGGTAAGCGATGGAGAGCAAGTTGCTTATTTGACGGTAAAGAATTCATATTGTGTTGTTGATTGAGCATTAGACTTCTTCAGGTGTCCCATTTTAAGATGTTAGAAGAAGATTGTTGTAACCTTTTCTCAGAGCCGTAATGCAGGAACACAAACTGATGCACCGTTATACACACTGGAGAAGAAGCCATTTAAAAGCTATACATAATTAAATGCACCTATTAGAGCCCCTTATGGGTTATCCCAAGTGTGATTAATGCAGTACATAACTGAGTGACTCATTTAATTACCACATAGGGTCCCCAGCAACAGATGATTGAATCTTTCAATTAGCTGCTCTGTTAAAGGGGGTTATAAATGAATCTGCTTGTAGATGTGGTTGTTAAATCGCTTGAGAGAAAAGACATTTGTGAGTTCACCTGGAAAATGTCAAGTTACATTCTCACAATGGTAGATGTGTTTTTCTAGTTTTTATTTTTTTTTTTTACAGCTGTAGACAAGAACACGGTTTCAGAATTCAGTTTTTAGTCCAAAAATGTTTTCTCCTGAGGGCGTCTACTGTTTCAACACAAAAGCAAAGGTTGCACTCAGATTAGATTGTATGCTTTATTTTTATCTCCAAAAAGGACCAACGAAAACAAAGTCCACATAGTTACGTCAGACATCCACTCAAATCTGATTGTTTTTTCTGAAACATGTTATCCAGATGGGTTCGTTTGAGAAGTCAGACAAAGCTTTTAGATTCCCAGCCCTCAAAATTTCACTTTTTCTTCTAAGACAAAGCAGCATTTTCTTTGGGGATGTGGCCGACACATGGGATGCTCGTCAGTGACTCTCCCTAACCCAGTTGCTGGCTGCCTTGCATCCTTATGTAGGAGATGTATTTATAGCTCCAGGTGCATTAGGTACAGTATATGCTTCCCAGGGCCAAGCAGAATTAATGGACCTGTCGGACTGGAAGCATGCACTCCCTCCCATTGGGGGAGACCCCCTTTTCACAACAGAACTGGGTTTTTTGAGCTTATCGGTGATGTCAGCCGAGTTCTCAGCATTGCAAACTTATAAATTAACTCTACAAACAGATATTTACATAATGGAAAGTTCCACCTCCTTTGAAAATCAATTTTTAAAGTAACAACTCGATATAAAGTTTTCTTCAAGTGTGTTTTTTATAATAGATCCACCCACAACCTCACAGCACTGGAGCCTCTAACCTTGACGACAAGAGCGGATAGAGAAACCGCTCTCTCCGGGCTCCGCAGTGTTTAACTATACGCCTTGCCTGTTTCTGTTTTTAGAGACAGGAGGATCGGGGGCAGTAGAGGGAGACGACACATCTGTGCCAGAGCAGTGACGCCCCTGTCCTGACCTGGATGAAGAGAAGGAGAGGGGATGTGAGGTAGCGAGAGAGATGGCAGGCACAAGCTGCCTGGGCTGGCTTTTCAGGCACACCTTTTTACCCCCAGGAGTCATTTTCTTTTTTTTTTCAACACACACAATTAGCAGTAGGAAAACGAACCAACAGTTCTGAGGGTGTGTTATGTGAATTTTGTGAACTTTAACACTCCTTCTCTGCTTCTTCAGCAGCCTCATCATCAGTACGGATGTCTTTGACCCAGAATTTGCAACTCACTGCATGTACTTGTGAAACTTCTGGTAGTGTGCTAGTTTTTAGATGATGATCTGTGAATGTGAAAATGAATGTCCTCTAAATGCTAAACAGGGCTTATTTTGGATGGATCAGTTCATACCATCTGTGTATAAACCTTGTATGCATATGTTCGCGTATTTAGTGGCTTGAATTATTTGTTATCTTGCATTGTTTCTGATGTGCTTGTATCTTATTTACCTATTTGACTTGCTTACAAAAATGATTAAAACGTCAAAAGAGAAGGAGCTATGTATGTTCTATTTATTCTAAGTAATTCATTGCAGTTGCCTCGATTTCGATCACATAAGTAGGTTCTCTTTTCACCTTTTCAAGCATTTTCTATAAATCTGATCTTCCAGAACAGTAAGCATGCAGTAATTACACTTTTATTTACAGATGCATTTGGTGCAGCTTTACTTTACGAGACATTTGCTTCAATATGCTCTTTTGTTGTGTTGCTGGGTTTGACGTATGTTAAATCAGTTGTGTGAAACTCCACTGTCAAACGTTTGCAGAGCCTTCGCGCTTTAAAACCAATTGAATAGTACCTTGCTGAACTTTGCTGTAGAGTCATGTCATTACACTAATAAATCCACCTTAAATATACAATGAAATGTCTCTTTTAAACTTCCTTAATTCAGGTAAAGTGGCTGTTTGTTTCAAACAGCACCTTTTATGTCATCTGCCACCTCCATTTCTATTCTTCAATGGTAAAGTTGAGATTTGTGTACAACATTACAGCCGCCAAGCTGCTCCTTTTCCTTTCGTCTCTGCAACATCAACACGGCTGCTAATTGGAGGGAGCAGTTTCCATGAAGCTGAAGCAATGTTTTGTCTCCCGCGTGGCTCTCTCGCACAAGGAATCTCATGAATAATTCATAACATAAAACTGTGCATTTCTCATTTTCCAACTGCCAATTACACTAGACAGATCAATTAAGTTTGTACTCATAATAATAGCTATTAGACAGGGCCATTTAAATGATTAGATTGTACGCAATTGCAGAGCCTATAAAATGTTTTCATCTTATCATAGAGAACATTGTTATAAAACAGCTACAATACTGAGTGATGTGTGCACCTGTTGGGTATTTTACAATACTGTTTTGGTCCTACCTTTATTGCAATAAGGCTTTTTAAATCACAAAAGAACAACACAATTTTTTTTGCTTCATTTGCCCAGGCAGTCTTCGCTCACTTTATGAGAAACAGACTCGAGCATCTTCAGTCTCCCAGTGCTCCCACTCAGCCCACCTACACACATCTGAGCCGCACAGCACTCTGCACAAACTCTGCACATGCATTCTCGCACAGGAAAAACACAAGCCGTGCTTTAGTATGCAGATCCCACTCAAGTCACTCATTCTCTCTCTCTCTCTCTCTCTCTCTCTCTCGTGCACACACACACACACACACACACACACACACACATACACAGAGGCGTTGTTGATTGTGTCACCAGCTGTAGAGATAGGACAACCAACATCCCAGTAGTTTTGCAAAGCCACTTCCTTCTCAGGCTGACACGATCTCATAAACATCCTCTTTATGGTTTTGTATGGACCGATTTGTTTATTTTGTTTATTGTTTTTTGCACAATTTAAGACTATACAACATAACAAAAAAAATAAATGAATAATATACAGTGCAGGAAGAGGCAAAAAACCTCACCTTCACCTATAGAGACAAGATTAATATAAAGAAATAATATGACCACATAATGAGTGATAGTGATAGTGATAGTGATAACAAACAATTAGGACAATATATATATAATAACAACAATAACAATACAGTAAATATATCAAAAAAGTGTGTGTGTTGCGTGGAAGTGTATGGTTAGTGTTTGTGAGGAGGATATTGATTTAAATATCTATAAAGAGTTCTGGGTAATCGTAACCAAACAGCATTGTGAGTGGGAAAAACATAAAAAACATAAAAACAGATACATGGACAACATGGAGGAAAAGCAATTACAAAACAGCAATTAAATGACCCTTTAAGCGACTTTTGAAACATTTGATAGATGAACAGTTTTTTGATGGATGTGAAAAGCTACTCCATAATTTCGAAAATCGAAAATTGACCTCTACTAGTGAGGGATTTAGAAGGATGAAGATCTAGAGACTGACGGGTTGAGTAAGAATTTGTTTTAAAATAGGTCTTGAACTGCTCATGAATATTCCCACCAGAAAGTATCTTATAAATAAAAACACATATTTCAGAAATATTGATATCATAAATAGTAAGAATCTGGAGTTTGTGAAATAGAGGAGCAGAGGAGATGTGTGACTCTGATCGAGTTGCAATCCTCGCAAAACGTTTTTTGGAGAACTAAAACTTTAGTTTTTAGATTCTCTTTTCTTTTCTCCTACTCATTCCCAGAGGTGCCATGGCCACATTCTCCTGTCTCTTTAATGACTGTGGGTGAACAATCAATATCCTGCACACCTCCAAACATAGCACAACACCCACTTTGTGCTGAAGATTGAATTCTTAGCGTGAGGGAATAAGACAGGTGTGAGGGAGCGTGAGTTTGTAAAGCGCTTGGTGGAATAGTTCTGTCCCTTTTTACAACTTGTTAAGCTGAACGTGGACTATTTTAGGAGTAGATCATGTGAAAGATGTGCTTGGGTTGGTTTTTGCTCTTTTCCTCAGACAGCTTGTCAAAGAGAAAAGAGCTTTCTGGTCTCCTGGGTGATAATTAGAGATGAATGAGCCAGGACAAACAGCAGGGGGCGCAATTATCTGCTTTCCAGTGGTTATGCCACTGGCAGGGCCATCTTAGAGGAGATACATCATCTTTAATACCAAGTAGGTTACACAATTTAATGAGAGGACGTTAATGCCTCAGCTGCATAAATAGCACCTGATGTGTCCAGGAAGGACTCACAGTCAAAAGATGTGATAGCAGCATCATGTAAAGATACATTTTGTCAAATCTGTATGTCTGAGTCATGAGGATGACATCAGCCTTGCTGTGGACCAGACGTGATGGTGAATGGTTTTCTGTCATAACACAAGCATCCAGACCGACTGAGCCACACAGGCTCCGTCTCTCTTCCAGTACGGAGCGGAAAGAGTCCACCCTTGTTTTAGAGCGTGTCAGAAGATGAGAGGAAAAAGGGAGGTTGCTGCTTTTATCGAGGGCAGAGGTGGAGGGGAGAGGTTCGGCTTTGATGGCCCACTACACAGTCTGTGTCTGAGCCCTGGGAGAGTGGTGGTGGTGGTGAACAGCAGCTGTTCTTCCCACATTCCTGGAGCTTTCTATCAACCGTGCTTCCTCCTCCTCTGCATAAAACCTCCCTTTGTTGTCAAACAAAATGCTCTAAAAAAGAAAAACTCTAGACAAAAGACTGGTTTCCTTAAGTGGGAGAGATTACTTACTAATGACTCATCAATGCATACAAGCCTTCATCTCCAAAACACAGTGGGAAAATGACTGATGTAGCATATGGGTAGTTTAATCATGTCCGATATAATAAAAGATGACAGTCTTGTTTACAAGAAATTAGAGGTGGTGGATTGGCAGCCAGGAGAAAAACCTGGGGCAATATAATCAGAATTAATTCAAACTATTGTATTTTTGACTTCTTTGACGTCATTTGTCGTCTTCTTGCAGAGCACCCCTTACCAAAAGGAAGTTTATTCAAGTGTGCTATTAGTATACTTCTTTTAAACTTAACATAAGAGGGTATACTTCAGTTTACTTTTTATGTACTAACCAGAGATATACTTAACTAAACTATACTTGGCTTATACTGATAAGTACACAGAAAAGAGTATGTATTCTTGCCTTATAGGCCAACAGAAACGTATACTTGGCTTGTAGTTGTGCTTACTTTTTGATAGAATAGCCTATTAAAGTGTGTGATGTTTTCCTTTTGTTTCACTTAGACCTACACCTTTTTGACCCATGTGTTACGCTCCTTTTTTTCTGTTTTCCACATGCGTATCAGACATTTAAATGACAAAAACAAGCCACAACTTACATGTTAAAACAGTGCCAACATCACTGCCTTAATGTAGTTTCTGCACCACCTAGAGGACAAAGTTAGTACAGCACTTTCTTTTTATGTGTTGCCTTTATGTGTTGCTCGTATTATTATATACATATATGTAGCTCTCAGCAACCAGGTTTAGTACCATCCATGGATCGTACACCTGACTCTAACAGCTAGCAGCAACATGCTTCGAGGCTGCATGTTGTGCTTGTGTGTGGGTCAACAGCAGGGCTGGTTGCCAAGTGACAAATTGTGAGTTTATTGTGAGGCTCTAGTCCAGAGAGGAGTTTGCACAATGTGACAAAAGTGGGCCAAAGAGGGGGGATGTGATTTGTTTTTCAAACTCAGACATTTCAGAGCTTTAAGTAGGCTCCTCTTAGAGCTGAAGTTCAGTAGTTCTTCCCAGCAGGAATTCTTGCAAAGTAGCTGAACTCAATTTTGAATTCAACCCCTTAGAGCTTTTACTTAACAAAAAGACAACACTTATTTTTTTTTTTTTTTTTTTTTTTTACAGGAGGCTTTAAAAAACACTTTAAGATAAATAACCGTCAAAAAAAGCAAACACTATTTTCTTTGAGTTCCTTTCTGAAAGGGCAACGTGGAGTGGAAGAGAGGAGCTCATCTACACTATGTCTCTGACACACACACACTCACACACACTCACTCACACACACACACACAGTTGGCTGTTGTTGGCTGTGACTGGGGTGCTGTGAGGAGAGTGGGGCTCAGTGTGACCAGGCAGAGGCCAGTGTTGCAGGCAGGCAGGCAGTGGAGAGAGTGTTGAGCCGCAGAGACGTGCCCGGGGTGGATAAACCATGCTCACTGAGTGGGAGAAAGACTCTGCCCAGGACACAAGATGAAGGTAGAGAGGAAGACCTCCTCTACAGGCGACAGTTTTACTGACGTTCCTCTGCTACTGACGCTCTTTGGCCTCCTCCTCCTCCTGCTCTTCACAGGTAAGCTCAAACATTTGTTAGGCTATCCAGAAGATTAGAGGATATCCCTGAGACTGTGATACCCTGAGAATGGCAACAAAGCAAGTGGATTATATATTAAATTGTTATATTCTGACAGTTTCTTAACGAGCAAACCAGTAATTATCATTTCAATTAACATCTTTTTACAATTGTCCTATTTTACGGTCTTTGTGTCACTAAAAAAGAAGTTCAAAACTCAAATTCTTGCTCCTTTTGAAGTGAAGTTAATCCAGGTTAAGTTAGTCCCTGATGTTTTTTCATGTCCTTGTGTTCCACCACGGGCCGGCGGCACAATGGATTCGTTCACGGGTGGTGTTCTCTATTGGGCCCCCATCCCGAGCTCAAAGGAGCTTGGAGTGTCCATTGTAGGTGTGTGAGGAGGGGACGTGTAGGTTAAGTGTGATGATATCAGTGAATAGGACAGGGCCTGCTTTTTTTGGGGCGTGGGAAGCTTTGGATGAGTTCATTTGAGGGGTAAAGTGATGTCAAAAGTTTAGTATGTGGTGGTAAAAATGTGTGATTTAATTTCATGACCGGTACCATGTACCCAGTTTACCCAACCAGGCCAGTTTTGGTAGAATCACTGGACCCAGTGTCTATCTCCAACTTCACCAGTGACAAAGACTCACTCTCTTTCTCTCCCTCTCTAACGCTCTCTCACTCTTTTCAAGGGAGGAAACTAGTTCCAACAATCATGCCCTTTGTTTTATCGCCTTGGCAACCCCTGTCAGGCGGACCAAATGGTTACCACGGCAATGAGGCGATGCCCTGCTAACTGCCTCATTGCAAAGAATGGTGAACAGTGCCGACTCTCTCTCTCCTCCCTCTCCTCTAGGTTGATCATTCCATCACTGAGGACTAACAGTAGGATGCCCCCACAGGCTCGCTGCCAGTGTTTAGACCTCCATGTGTCCGGCCACAGCTGAGTTATAGGAACCGCCACTGGGAACTTAATAGCTTTGCTGTGTTTGGTTTCCAAGACAGAGCTCTTCCATAAAGGATGAAATGTGGCTCACACTATAATACCTTATCCCAATGGGAGGTGGAGGATAATTGGGGAACACAAATCAAAATTAGAGTATTACTTGTTCACTACGAGGGGTCATGAGGAATTCCTGCAGGGGAGTTCTGAGAAACGGATCAGTGGTTAGTGAAAAGCAACGCGTGTGCATATGAGTTTGTTTGCGTGGGTAGCAAACAGTAAGCTGACTAACGGTTGCCTTAAGGTAAATGAGCAAAGAAATATATTCATCAAGTCTGCAACCAAGAAAAAAAACATATTGGACTAAGGCCTAAAGAATGAAAGCCCCTTGTGACATCATCAGGACAGCATCAAGGAATAAAAAAGTAAACTTTATTACAATCATCATATACATACAGGTACATACATGAAATTTGACCTCTGCATTTAACCCATCCTACGCATTTAGAGCAGCACCCGGAGAGAAACTTGGGGTTCAGTGTCTCGCTCAAGGACATGCAGATAGTAGGAGCCGGGGTTTGAACGGCCAAACTGGTTTTAATTAACTACAGAAATCAAATAAATGGAGTAAAAAATACGCAATTTTAACTATTAAGTCTACAAAATAGGAATTTAAATACCTTAATATTGTACTTACAATGCATAAATGTTCTTTGTTATTGTACAGGGCCGTTGTATCCATGCCCCATTGCTGCTCTGAATTTTGTATGTGTGTTCTTGTAGTAATAATAGTAATTAGTGTAGCAGTAATTAGTTGATTTTTCTGATGTCTGCTCGCTGGCGGAGCATCAGAGGCCACAAAGTGACTGACTTTTGTTTTCTCTGTGTCCCCCAACAACCTTGTAGTATCCCTGTATTCTTCTCTATCTGCTCCTCAGTTCAAGACCTTATTACTGTCTCTTTGTCTTTTCTTTCCAGGTGAGGTGTCAGGGGTGAATGTGACCAGCCAAACCCAGTTGGTGAAGGGCACGGTGGGCAAAGAGGCCCTCTTGTCGGTCAGCTACTCCAGCAGCAGCTCGGACAAGCCTGTGATCAAGTGGCAGCTGAAGAGGGACAAGGAGAAACCCATCACCGTCGTGCAATCCATAGGGACAGATGTCATAGGCAACCTGAGGCCGGAGTACCGCCACCGTATCCTGGTGTTTGAGAACGGGTCACTGCTGCTGCACAACCTGCAGCTGTCAGACGAAGGGGCGTACGAAGTGGAGATCTCCATCACAGATGACACCTTCACTGGAGAGCACTACGTTGAGCTCACTGTGAATGGTATGCAGCCGAATGACCTTCCTTTTAAAGAGCAGGACTCTGAAGAGGAGTTATGAGCTAAAAGAAAATCAATACAAGTTGAAAAATACATTATGTTTCCCGAGAGAGTGTAATTTTTGAGTTTAGTTATTCAGAACACGATACAGAGTGATTCACAGTGTTGGTGGTGCTCTTTTTAAGACACATGGGTTTCCACTTATCATGCTCTTATATAACTGAAGGTCAACCACCCTTTCAGATCTTTGAATATTCAATCTCAAGCCTTTGTCCTGTCACCCCCTTCAGTCCCCGTGTCCAAACCTTACATCCAGATGATGGCTTCGTCCGTGCTGGAGTACAGCGAGCACTTTAACCTCCACTGTTCCCACGACAACGGCACAAAGCCCGTCTACTCTTGGCTGAAGGGAGGCAAGGTGCTGACCAATGACACTCGGCTGCAGCTTTCACACGACCAAAAGGTGCTGACCATCTCACGCGTTGTGATGTCAGATGATGACATTTACGCCTGCACAGTGGAGAACCCCATCAGCAGCATGAAGAGCATGCCTGTCAGGCTCACTGTCTACAGTAGGTGGCATGTTACACCGGTAGGATCTCAAGTTATACACACTTACATTGAGGATGAAGAGGTGATGGTATGGTAACATCAGAGAAGTTTCTAGCAGAGGTGGATAAAGTATTCAGATCCTTTACTTAAGTAAAAATAACAAATACTTAACTACAAGTATAAGTCAATAATGTGTAAGCAGAAGTGGTGGCAGAAGTACACAAATCTTTTACTTAAATATTAGCATCAAATTCTACTTAAAGTGCCAAAAGTAAAAGTACTCATGATGCAGAAAGGCTCATTTTAGAATAATATCATATAACCGAATTATAATTATTGATGCATTAATGTGTTCATTTCTTTAATATTGCAGCTTGTAAAGGGGAGCTCATTTTTACTATTTTTATATATATATACTATTGAGTAGCTTAATCCATAATAATACATCATAATGTATCAGTTGATAAATATTTTCTATTATTAATCAAAATCTTCAAAGAAACTAGCAACTAATGTTGTCAAATAAATGTAGTGGAGTACAATATTTGCCTCTGAGATGTAGTATAAAGTAGCATAAAATGTAAATACTCAAGTAAAGTACAAGCACCTCATAATTGTACTTGAGTAAATGCAATTAGTACTTTCTGGTAAGCAGCATTTTAATGTTGTAGCTGGTTGAGGTGGATTTAATGTCAACTATTCTACGTACTGTTGGGATTTTAAATCTATAAAAATGTCATATTTTATGAGATGATAATATGTTTTGTATAAAAAAAAATCTTAATTTGCGAATTTACAAGTAACTAAAGCTGTCAGATAAATGTGGTGAGGTAGAAAAATGGAAAATGATAATGGACGCTGTGTGTATTTCAGCTCCTTGTTCAACAACCATCCATTTTTTCACCAGAAGCAATTATCATCTCATGCTGCCCCGTACACATGCATGCCTTTCTCTCTAACAATGTTGTTTACAACAAGTGCAAACTCAGGCTGTGAGCACAGCAGAGTTGGCCCAGAGCGGCTGTTAATGGGTGCCAGCATGTCAGGCTGAGAGAGAGAGAGAGAGAGAGAGAGAGAGGGAGAGGCAGTCTCTAATCCAATGAATGGACAGTTATTTATGAGGAGGGAGAGCAGAAAAAGAAGGCAGGTGGGGAGAACGCTCTGCCTCAGTGGACCTCAGTAATCCTGACTTCATTATCTACTATGATGTGTTGCATGAAGAGACAGCTACAGGCTCTCAGACTGCTCTCTGTTGCCTCTGCATGCATAGCAGCACGGCACAAAGTCTCAAAGTGACTACCCTAATGTGCTACTTCACTGCACCTTATTCATGCCAGCACACTCAAAAGACTTGGCAAATGTATTTCCGTGACACAACTTCGTCTAATCCTGCAAACTTTACTTCTCCACAGTCAAAGAGAAACATAGGAATAGGTTGACAAGTTATTTTGCATACAATAAATCTAAAGCTTTGAAGTTATATGTGAAGCAAAGGTGCAAAGGTTCAGTGTGAGGGAAACTGCATTGTCCTGCTGTTACTGACTCAAACCTCTCCATCGCTCTTTCTTTCTTTCTTTCTTTCTTTCTTTCTTTTCTTTGTGTCCATCACTCTGGTTTAGGACGGAGCTCGCTATACATCATCCTGTCCACCGGGGGCATATTCCTCCTAATCACCCTGGTGACAGTGTGTGCCTGTTGGAAACCATCCAAGTGAGAGCAGCTACTCTTTCTTCTGGGTCCTCCTTCCTCTCTCTCTCTCTCTCTCTCTCTCTCTCTCTCTCTCTCTCTCTCTCTCTCTCTCATTGGCTTTTATATTGCACTTGAGGATGTGACTAGAATCTCAAGTACAGCTTAACAGTTTCATTATGCTCTGAACATTTGGTGAAAAAGTAATAAACACAGTGACCTATAGCTTATAACTACCATTTAGCAGTGTGTGTTTTTCCTGCTGTAGAAAGAAGCATCGACCCGTCCCCCAAAGAGCTCCCATCTATGTGGAGCAGAGTGATAATGGCCACGATGGTGAGCCAACTATTACAGTTGATCATCTTTATATGTGTACAACGCATTATATTGTAATTAACATTTATAAACATAGCAGAATGTCAACCAATACTAAAAGAAATATATATGTTTTGCAGTTGATGTTGTTCCCAAACCAACTACACTTGGTCGAAGGAGCCCCATGCCTCTTTATGTTCTCAATGAAGATGTAAGTCACTCTTTTATTACCAGAATTTCCATGTAGGATCTATATGAGCCACTGACAGCTTTACAATGAAACAAGAGTCTATACAGCCATGCTAGCTGCTCTGTGAGGGTTGTGTCTAGAAGGTTACATGTAAATTGTGAAGGTTAGGCATTGACCTTGAATTGTTAAGGTTGGGATAGGTCGTCGGGCAGCGAGTCTCACGAGAGTTTTTGCAAGTTTTTGCAAGTTTTCTCAATTTGAGGGTTACCTTCTAGACACAGCCCTCTGTGAGGCTGTACTTAGGCACAGTGGTTCTTTCAGCTAAATGCTAATATCAGCATGCTAACATGCTCACAGTAACAATGGCAACTTGTATATCATTTGCTAATTAGCACTAAACACAAAGTACAGTACAAGTACAAGTACAATAGTACATAGTTTTTCTTTTAGTTTTGCAAGTAATTAGTCGTCAGAAATTGAAATTTTGTCCAGATGATGATGCTAAATTAGAAGTTCAGCTATCACCAAAGTTGTTGCAATTTATCCTGGGAGGCATGGATGTCTGTACCAAATGTCATTGCAATCCACCCATAGACTGTGTATAAGAAGTGGACGTAATCACCGTGACATCACCCATTGGTTTGTTGACTGCCATTTTGAAGCCTCGATTTTGGCCTTTTGGCCATCTCCATCTTGGCTTTTTGCAACCAGAAGTGACAACTGGACGCTGAATAAGACATTTTTAGGTGACCAAAATGTTACAATTAACTTTCATGAACTGTGAAAGGGTTAAAATTTTAAGACAATAAAACGGACAACACCCATACCAGACAACGCTGTGATAGCAACCTGTCAATCACAAGGTAGCCACGCCCTAAAGCATACCCTGCTATATGGACGATTTGACGCTAAATGGGACCATAATTTATTAAATGAACATCATGCTGTATTGACGAAGACTTGAAACTAGCGATTGAGACCTAAACTCATGTTTACAATGTTTACTGAGGTAATAAATCAAGTGAGAAGTAGGCTCATTTTCTCAAAGACTTCTATACAATCAGACTTCTTTTTGCAACCAGAGGAGTCGCCCCCTGCTGGCTGTTAGAAAGAATGCAAGTTTAAGACACTTCAGCATTGGCTTCACTTTTCAGACCCAGAGTTGCCGACTGAATCCACAGATATTTCACCAAAAACCACAAATGTTAATCTTGTAATGGTGCTAGAGGAAAAAACAAGGGATCACAAAAGTCATTGGGATTCATCCTCTGGGCACCATGAATGTCTGCAAAGTCTTTTGTGCTAATCCATCCAATAGTTGTAGTCTAAAACATTTCCCTAAAAGCCAAAAATGTCAACCTGCTGGTGGTGCTAGAGGTGAAGTCAAGAGATTAACATAACAATTATGATTCATTATCTAGGGACCGGTATGTATACAAAATGTCATCATTGATCATCATTTGTTGACATATTTCATTCTGGACTAAAATGTTGGATCAACTGATCAACATAGACCAATAAAGGCCTGGTTGATAGCTTTTTTTCTTATTTTTTTTGTGTGCAAATTATGGCTTCATTAAAATCACAGATAACACCACAGCTGATAATGATTGTAACACATATATTTTGTTCCAGGAGACTCTGGAGCGCTTGGAAGAATGTTCTGGCAATACTGCCATCCAATCAGAAATGAGTATCCCTGCTGTCTACGCTCCGGCCCTCATCCCCTCCACTAACAGAACTGATCGACCCGTCTGGTCTGCCCCACGCAGATACCCCCGCAGCCCCTCTCCACTAGCACAACCTCTCCCACAACCCATTCCAGGTCCTCCTCTACGCCCCATCCGCTCCCCTGCTCACTCCCCAGGTTCATCTCCACGCAGCTTCAGCCCCATAAGAAAAGTCCGTCCACCAGTTGGCATCCCAACCAGCCACCTGCCTGTAGAGGCAGAGTGTCCAGACCCTCTTGATCAGACTCACTGTCCACCACAGCAGTGACAACTGCTTGGATGTGTGTGTGTGTTTCATGCTGTGATATGTAAAGTATATGTGTAGTCTACTGTTGCACCCTGCCATGAGGATAATGGATCTGATGCACTATATAGGATAAGAGATGAGTTCACTTTCAGCTAACTCTTCATATGCCATTATTTATCATCTATTCCCATGGCTATGCACAATATTCCTGTAGTTTTTTGATGATATCCTGTCATATGAAAACTTATTTTCTGTCCACCAGCATGTAGTGTATCATGTATAGGATGCTGAGACAGCTCTGGTATATATTTTGCTTCTTGATGAATTATGAATTTTCCTGGGAATATTTTGATAAATACCTGTACATATGTAAGTTAATAGTTTTGGGTCAGGTTTTTTTTTTTTTTTTTTTAAACAATTAAACCACAAAGTGTATTCTTATTCCACATTAGGTCATCGTATAACCTAAGGTAATAAAACAGTTCAAATATTTTGTGGTTTGTCATCAATTTTGTAACATTCTCCACCACAACTGTGCCATAAAGAACATTAATTTTAGGTTATTAGCCTAGGTTATTAGCATTTTTATTCAGTTTTTAAACAAACTAATTCCACAAAGTACAAATGCTTCACCATCTTTTGTCTTTTTAAGGGAGCTGAATGTGATCAGAGTGAGCCATTCTCGAGTATGATCGTAATTCCTTTCTAGTCCATTAGATGTCGCCCAC
>CAKAOH010026194.1:28837-30961 GCA_916701665.1 Sebastiscus tertius | reverse complement strand
AAGAGACCCCTTTGAAAATGGGGTCTCTTGACCTCTGACCTCAAGATATGTGAATGTAAATGGGTTCTATGGGTACCCATGAGTCTCCCCTTTACAGACATGCCCACTTTATGATAATCACATGCATTTTGGGGCAAGTCATAGTCAAGTCAGCACATTGACACACTGACAGCTGTTGTTGCCTGTTGGGCTGCAGTTTGCCATGTTCTGATTTGAGCATATTATTTTATGCTGAATGAGGGCTTCTGGACAATATTTGTCATTGTTTTGTGTTAATTGAGTTCCAATAATAAATATATACATACATTTGCATAAAAAAAGTGTTAAATACTTATCAAATCTCCCTTTAAGGTACATTTTGAACAGAGGTGAGGGACAACAACATGTAGTGTAGCCTTGCTTTCTGTGTTTTAGAAATAGGGTTTCCATGGCAACTGAAGACTTGAAACTACTTCAATACCACTGCCAAAGACTGAATTCAGTGATTTTATAAAATTTTTGGAAACATTCATTAAATGTGTTCTCCTGAAAATTCCACCACAGCGTCACCTCTAGAGGGCATCCGTGTTTGGCTGGGTCACTCCGGGGATTGGAATAGTTGTGAAGGCTTGATAGACAGAGCTGCAGTCGCATGTTTTCAAGTCTGTCTTACAACAACATTCGCATGCCAGTATGAAACAATGTGGCTCCAATAGAAAAGATCCACACTCCTTGTACTGTGCAAAAAAAGGGTATCTTCCAAAGTGCGCAGCTTGAGGAGACACCGTCCAATGAGACACAAAGAGGGACTCACTTTCTTGACGAGAGTTGGATAAGAAGATCAATACCACTCTCATGTCTGTCTGTTAGATGTAAGTCTACAGGCAGCAGTCGGTTAGCATAAAGACTGGAAACAGGAGGAAACAACTAGCCTGGCTCTGTCCAAAGGTAACAAAATCCACCTACCAGTACCTCTAAAGCTCACTAATTAACACGTTATATTGTTTGTTAAATCTGGGGAGGGGGGTATGTGTGGGAATATTCCTTTGCCAAGTCACTTCGGATCTTTTTATTTTATCATTCATGTAGGTGTGACTTTATGTATCCCTTTACAGATTTGTTGTTTTATAGGAATTGTTCAAAACTTTGAATGTGGCTGCCCCCTAAAAGTCAATGATTTGAGTCATCAGTTGAGAAGTTGAGTCAAATTTTGTCAATCAATCACTCAAAATGTTTTGCTGTGTCATGGTACACAAAGAAATGCAAAAGCAAAAGCATGGCAGGACAGCCTTAATTTTGGGAAATACACTTATATGCTTGTAAGAAAACATGCTAGGCTAAGCTAACAGGCTGCTGGCAGTAGCTTCATATTTACCAAGCAGATATGAGAGTGGCATTAAAGGGGAACACCACCTAAATTAAGAATTCCAATATGTTATCTCCATCACCTAGGAAAGTTCAATCAACATTTGTGAACATGAGCTACTCTCTCTCTCAAAGCCAGAAACAAGAGAAGTAAGTCTCAAACTTAGTGATGTCATAGGATGTAAAGTGCGGAGCTGCTCCATCGACAATGAATGGGAGACTGATTTTGTGGAACAACAAAATGTTTCTTTTCTTTTTTTATACCCAAATGAGCTTTACTCTATTGTAGTATTGTCAGCTGTGAAACAGAAAATGTACCCATATACTCAGAACATTCCCCTGGGTGCTCTAAGTGTCATCTAACATCTCTCCCAATTCATTGTCTACAGACTTTGTACCCTATGACATCACAAGTTTGAGTTTTAACACTCTAGTTTTTGTATTTTGGTGAGAGTTGTTCATGTTTACTAATATTTTTTGGATCATCTTAGACCATAGGAATAACATGTATGAATTTTGAAAATGGGCGTAGTTCCCCTTTAAGATAGACTTAAAAAAAATGTGTACCTATCCTTTAACAATGTGAATAAACTGTAGCCAGGAGTAAAATGGTCAGGTCTCCATTGCAAGAAAAGGTTTCCAACCTCAATGGAACTGAAGGTTAAATAAGAAGAAATAACGAACTGTCTGTTATAGAGCCAGCACAGGAAAATACAAGCCTAACCAACATCTACGCGAGCGTTGTCACCCTAATGGTCACTTGTAATGTTAGCACAGGGC
>CAKAOH010026194.1:8837-26337 GCA_916701665.1 Sebastiscus tertius | reverse complement strand
TGTGTAAACAGTGTATTGCATACTGAAATGGTTCCCACAGCCCTGTCAGGTACCTCTTCATTAACACCACCAGTCATGTTCCAAATGTGTTCATTTCAATTGACTTTAAAGTGGCGGTTGGATGTTACAATATTCAACAGTTCAATTGTAACAATTGTAACACCCATGCCCCCACCTCCCTCCCACCTCCCCCCAACCTCCCTCCCAACCTCCCTCAAATCCGTCTGCTACTTCAGCACCACGGACAGCACCATGGATTTACCAACACACACAGCACAGTTAGGCTTCTGATATTTCAGAGCCATGGTCGCGGTCGTAGATTCTAACTTGAACAAACCTCAGTCACATAAAGGATGAATGAGTCAGGCGGACTAGAGTAACATATTCAACTAAACAACCCCGCTGCCCCTGAACTCTCTCTGCTTCTAGGGGATGGAGATGTTTATTCATTACTTTTAGATAACTATTTCAACTGTTTATTCATAACTTTTAGCAATTTTTTTCACTTATTTATTTATTATCTTAGCTAATTATTTAATCTGTTTATCCCTTACCTTTAGATAACTATTTATACTATTAATTCATCACATTTAGCGAATTATTTCAACCATTTATCCATTACTTTTAGCGAACTATTTCAATTGTTTATTTATTATTTTTAGCTAATTATTTAATCTGTTTATCCCTTACCTTTAGTTAACTATTTATATTGTTAATTCATCACTTTTACCTAACTATTTCAGCTGTTTATTCATCACTTTTTGCTAACCATTTCACCTGTTAATCAGTGACTTTTAGCTAACTATTTTCACCTATTATTACTTTAGCAACTTCTCTGCTTGCTTGCCAGGTTTCAGGTATTCTCAACCACAGAACAGTGTGTTCAGGTGTTACTGACTCAGTCAGATGGAGACGTGTTCTGTATTGTGCAGTCGGCCTATTGTTGCTTATTAGCTTACTGGTTATCGTGACGGTAAATTCAACAAGTTAGCATCACACCAATTTGTTACCGTATTTGGCCTTTTATTTTCCTCCTTAGCCCAGATACACTGTATGGACTTGGACTTGCATTTATATAACACTTTTGTAATCTTCAGACCACTCAAAGCTCTTTACACTACATGTCAGTATTCACCCATTCACACACACATTCATACACTGATGGCAGAGGCTACTAAGGTACCAACTTTGATGGCTAAGCCTTCGGGAGCAATTTGGGGTTAAGTGTCTTGCTCAAGGACACATCAGCGTCCGGAGCAGCCGGGGATCGAACCACCTACCTTCCGATTGGTGGACAACCTGCTCTACCCTTTGAGCCACAGTCGCCCACTGTATATAGGTGCTAAGGAGGAAAATGAAAAGCCAAATAAGGATAACAAATTGCAATGGTGTGATGCTGAACTTATTTAGTATTTTACATTTTTTTCAAATGAGTTGAGCTACAATCTTTTTCTTGTGCCTCCTGGCAGCTGCAGAAGTACCCTCTGGGGTACAAGTACCTCTTGTTTGGGAATCACTGGCATATTTCACAACGTGTGTAGTTTTGCGTTTATGCTATATTTGTGTATGAGTTTGTACTGTGTGTTTAATCGATGTCTTTTTCTTAGTCTGTTATCAATTTCCCCCTCTCTTTCTTTTCCAGGTTCCAGGTGATTTAAGCCAGACATCAGATGACCCCAGCCTGTCAGATTTCGAGACGTAAGAATATTTCTCTTTTATTTTTCCTCCATTACTCTCTCCTCTCTCACCTCTGTCTTTCTCTCTCTCCTCCTCCAACCTTCCTTCTTTTTATACTAATTCACTCTTACCTCTGGAGTTTCTCTTGTATTGCATCTAATTGCATCTAGTTATTCTTTCTCAGGTTCACCAGTGAACAGAGCTCGAACACTGTTTGATTTTCAGACATTCGTTCATTCGTTCCACCCTCAGATCGTGACCAAATTAGATTTCGAGGAGTTTTACCAGAGTGAGCTGTAATTTGCCGTAGCTGTCCAAGCGTAGCGCTGACACACTGTTGATGTTGCTGTGATAATGATAATGATGATGATGATGATAATGACGACGGCAGTGAGGACGGTTTGTTGTTTGTGTCACACAGGGCTCATCGCGCTCTCATCAACGTGTGGATCCCCTCTGTGTTCCTGCAGGGCAGAGCTGCCAACGCCTACCACGTCTACCAGGTACACTCAGCCGCTTTAGTATCTGTGTTCTCTGCTTTAGCAGGCAAAACTCGCAAGTACAGTCATCGCATAAGGACATATTGCTTCACACGCCATATGGCCATACTTGCTGTTGGTATATGTGGGAAATGTTACCGAGAGGACATAGAAGCTGGTGAAAACAAAGTAAGTCGGAGCACTAGAGAGAGATTTTTGTGATCAATTTCTTTCAGTTAAACCAAACAATAGAGGGATGGAGTAACAAATTCATTATGCCAAAGAGCAAGGGAATAAAAGAGCAAGCTTTGAAATAATTTAGCCTTAAAGTTTGCATTAATACCTCAACTTGGGGCCTTTTTTTACCGAACTCGCAGGGACCAGGACGCAGTATTTTTCCCCTAAACCTAACAAATCTCACTACTCATGCTCAAACCTAACCTAACCAACTAACGCAGGCAACGAACACTAGCCAATCAGAGGCTTAGTAGGGCGGGTCATGCCTTCTCCATAGCAGGATTCGTAATTTAGCTACCAGGACAAACCTGTTTTTAGCCATGCTAGTAGTGTGGCAGAGATGTTGCCGTACGTAGTCGTAGTCACCGTGACGTCACCCATTGGTTTGTGGACTGCCGTTTTGAAGCCTCGAGTTTGGCATTTGGCTGCCGCCATCTTGTTTTTTTGCAACCAGAAGTGACACGAGAAGGTGGAGCTAAGTACAACAGTTTTACAGTATAACATTTTTATTAACCAAAATTTTACAATTAACTTTCATAAACTGAAAGCACGTTGTGAAAGGGTTAAAGTTCTAAGACGAAAACACGGACAACTCCTAGACTATCGCCGTTGCGATATTTGTGAATATCTCAAAAACCTGTTGATATCCAATTCTTTCAGAATTTTTAACAGTAGGTGCGTTTCTCCTTCCGACCAGAAACTGTCGGCTAGTTGGTTTGTGTACAACGCACAGAACTGGCCCTAAACGGGCAAGAGGCCATGGGGCAGTGTGTCACAAACATTGACTGTATATAAGAAGTGGACGTAGTCACCTTGATGTCACCCATTGGTTTGTCGACTGCCATTTTGAAGCCTCGAGTTTGGCATTTTGGCTGTTGCCATCTTGGTTTTTGCAACCAGAAGTGACACCAGAGGGTGGAGCTAAGAACAACCGAACACTGAATAAGACATTTTCATTAGCCGACCAAAATGTAACAATTAACTTTCATGAAGTGAAAACACACTGTGAAAGAGTTAAAGTTCTTACACAAAAACACAGACAACTCCCAGACCGAACAACACCGCGGTAGTGACCTGTCAATCACAAGGTAGCCACGCCCTAAAACACACCCTGCTTTATGGTCTATTTGACTCTAAATGCTGTATTTAAGAAGACTTGAAACTAGTGATTGAGACCATAAACTCATGTTTACAATGTTTACTGAGGTAATAAATCAAGTGAGAAGTAGGCTCATTTCCTCATAGACTTCTATACAATCAGACTTCTTTTTGCAACCAGAGGAGTCGCCCCCTGCTGGCTATGAAGAAGAATGCAAGTTTAAGGCACTTCTGCAGTGGCTTCACTTTTTACACTGACTGGTCGGTACACCATTTTGGTCCAGACTGAAATATCAACAACAACTATTTGAGGAAATGTGGTGCAGATGTCCATGGTGTCCAGAGCATAAACGCTAACGATGTCAAAGTTTTCACTTATCCAGTTAAATAGCTCGACATTTAGTAAATTGTTTGTCATGACAATGGTTTTCGCGATCCCCTGATTTTTCCTCTAGTGCCACCATAAGTTTGACATAATGTGGTTTTATGGAGTAAATTCTCTCATAAACTATTGGATTGATTAGCTGTAGACTACTAATCTTGTTTTCTGGCTCGAATATATATGCATATGTCATGTGAACAATGTGAGCAGAAGACTGGTAAGCTTAGAAACAGGTTGTCTAGAATTGTATGCCAATGTTCAAGTGCCAAGAAAAGAAAAGGATTTAGAAAAAGAAAAGTTTTTCACTGATCTTTTCCATCACAGAAGAAGAAGTTTAAAGCGAAGAGTCCCATTTTTGTGTTGTCAACCCTCCAACATAGCTGCCTCGTCATCGATCGGTACCTCGACAAAACTTTTCCAGCCCCAGAAATAGTGACTGCACTTCCCCGCTACAGTCTGTGCCACTTCTAACTTTGTAATCAGGTCTGTTTTATTTACGCCAGTGATAATAGCGCGGCTCCACTTGTGCCAGGCACTTATCTAAATAAGGTGTGTTGGGAACTGAACTCGAGGGCGGCTTAACAAACCGAATTGCTGCTTCTTCTTCTTGTATCTGTCAAGTTATCGAGCAAAGTAGACGACGGCGGCCCATTCCCTCGGTGACTGTTTTACTGTGTCTGTCACATTAACAAGGTGTTACACCTCAGCTCCCTCACCGCAGCCGTCCACCGGTCCCCCCCTCCCCCCGTGAGACAGGAACACACACTCACACACACACACACACACAGACATTCGGTCCCATGGTTGTGCTTTGTGAGACAGACAGAAACACACCGACACACATGGATATAGTTGTGCACAACACAAATATAATGCTCACTGGGTGGAATACACACACACACAGATACACATGAAGAAACACGTGGAAGCGCACATACAGTAGACACACTTCATCATGCTTTACAGAACCACTTGACAGAATAACACATACACACACACACTGTGCTGTTATCTGCCCCGTAGCCAGGAGGTACAGCTGTAACGTTAGTCGGGGGAAACCATATGGGACGCTAAGAGACAGGTGACACATCCTCAGCTCTAACTGATAGTCAGGACTGGCTGGCTCCTGATACTCAGCCCAGCTCACCTTATACATAATAGATGTAAATTCACAACTCGGGGGCTCGAGCCGAGAGCTGCCTGACACCTTTTTGTGTTAAATTATCTCCGTCCTTCAGACAGGACAGAAGCACGACAATGACAAATGAGATGCGTTGTTTTAATCCCTTCAGACCCGTTTGCGCTGCGTGTTCAGTGTCCTTAGCTTAAAATTTTCTGGCATCGGCGGTGGTAAAATTGCTAATTCGGAAGGCAGCTCACTTTCAAATTGCAGCATAGTGGTGGGAAAGTGACTTGTTACCTGCAATTTGGGAACTTATTCATGCAGCAGGACTTACAGGTGGGTGAATCATAATGGTGCACAGTTTTGGAGAATTCATTACAGACTGGTGTATTACCATGTTATCACCATTACATTTGAGTAATAGAGCCAAGCATCTGATTTTTCTGAAAGGTATATAGCCTCTGAGCTTCGGTCATTTTGATCATTTCCAAAATCCTCAAAGACTCTTCTAACCATCTGGATGTAAAAGTTCTGCAGCTGTTGTGTGATAAATATGATTTTTAACACTTTAAAGTTCCTCTTTTTCCTGATCCAAATAACCAAACTGAAAAACTGTATTATTAGTTACTGTATATTGATATATATTGATGTTTCAAGTTTCATTCCAATATACATATATATATACAAAATAACAATAATATATTGTTTTACAAAAAGAGCATGGACATATGTCATTTTTGGCTACCTGGATTAGGAATACCAAATTAGGAATGCCAAAATCAAAAATAAATGTTTCAATAAATTAATTATTATGTCATTTAACATACCAAAAATAATATTAAAATAATACAGCTGTAGGCATTAAATGTAGGTGTTAATTAATTGATAAAATGTGACATAAATCAATATTTCTTGTAATTTGCTTCTATATTTACCTTTGTATTAATTCCTATTTACTTAGTTCTTTCTATTTATTTGTTTGTTTTTATTAACTTTTAAATATATTTATTTATTTTTGCATTTATTTTAATTTCTTTATAAATTCATCTGATCATTAATAAATGTATGTATTTATTTAATTCTGCATGATTTTCCATTTGCACCCCCCATTTATTTCCCCAAACTATTTCTGTATTTGTTTCTTTATACATTTCTTCCTGTGTTTCCGGAAACGAGTTAGCATTTTAGCACTTCCGGTTCCGTCTTTTGAATGGGTTTTTAGTTAGATGCCTGAAATAAGGTCTGTGGTTAACATAAGCCTAGGAGATTTTAGTGTTTTGTTCTAAGACATAAAATACGTCAGTAAATATCCCACTCGTGAATTTTGAAGCCTTTGTGTCTTAAAAAAGATGGTTTCTAACAAGTGTCTAAATGAGACTACTAAACATCATCACGCCGACAAATCCGTCTTTACAGCCCCGTTGTGTATACTCGTGCTCATGCTACGTAGTTCATTTATACACTAACGTTAGCTTATTACTTCTGGCGATTGCGTTCACACTTCAAAAATCATAAAAGTGGTGTTCATTTGTGGAGATTATCTTGCTGAACAAAATGTTTAAGTATCATAAATGCCACAGGTTTTTTCTGCAATAATCCAAAATCAAATGGAAAAATCCCATCGACCTTTTGTCGAGGGAACCAGTACGAATCTAACTTCCGAGTTGGCCTACAAAAATACGTCATCCCTGTAGCACTCTGTGTTAGTAGCTAGCTGGGGTAGCTAGCATATAGTTGCTCGCTAGCTAATATCATCTGCTTATCAACAGTCTTCATTCCCGGCTCCGTACAGCGGAAAGAGGGTTAAACAAGATTCTGGAAATACCTTCAGAACAGAGTGTTGTTGGATTACAGTAAATCTGATGCTTCAGATCGGCTCATTTCCAACATGAAGGGACAAAATTTCAAACAAACAATATAAGAAACCAATGTGTGCCTTGAAGGTTGTTAGATAATGTTTTACCCGAGGAAATCCCACACTTTTCCAATGAATTAAATATGATAACAGTTTGGTTAGAAGTATGTGGAACACTTTGAGATATCTGCCATGCTTTGGGGCAATAATCAGTGTCCACCTGCACTTTCCCCATTCTTGGATTGACTCCAGCATCAAACCTGAACATTTTCCATGTGTTGCGCCGATTTAGCCTAATTTCTCCCTCTCGATAGCCGTCTGTGAGACTGCTGTCCAGCCCTGGAGCCGGTAGAAAGCGCAGCCCATCTGGTGTATTGGATACTTCCCTTCCCAGAGCTATATTCGTCTAATGGCTCCCTATGGATACAGCTTTTGTTCTTAGACAGGCTAATGGATGGCCAAGGTTACCGGAGTCATTGTTGTTAAGGTGAGGTTGTTGTGGTGATTGAACACCGAGCCAACAGTCTTAAAGACCGGAGAGTATCAGGAGGAGAAGGCAGGGGTCTCTTTAAAATACCCTCAAGCGGGTTCATAGACTTTCTTTTCTCAGTGTTTTTCTCATTCTCACACCCACACACACACACGCGCACACACACACACGCTCACACACACACATATGCTTCCAAAATTGAACCAATGATGAGAGCAATGAGCCATAGCCGAAGCTAGAGAGGGTTTTGGGAGGCTCGGAGGGTGAATGGGATTTCAGAAGACGGAGCCTAAGTTAGGTCACAGCAACCTTGTGGTTGAAAATAAGCCCGCTAACAGCTCCGTGCTGCTGCTAAACTCACCCAGAGTGCAAGAAAGGCTGATCTAACACCACCTCTCACATCGTGTGTCCCTTAATGTTCTTCTGTTCACTTCTTTTTTCAGCCTCCCTTTTCCGTCTCCCTCCCTCCGCCAGATTGCACGGCATTATGGCTGGCGCTAAAACTGCTTGTACTCCCATTTTCTCTCTTTGCATTTCTTCAGAGCCACTTTTCCTCTCCGAGCTCTCTCCGAAATGACTTCCATCTAAAGCTCAGTAAGGCCTGTGGGATGGATGGCGAGAGACAGACAGAGACGGAGAGCGAGAGACTGATGGATTTGCTCCATTATCAGTCGGGCTTTGCTCTTTGTGGCACGCCGTGCCTCCGGGCCCTTCATCCCCTCCGTCGCTCCATCCCTCCCGGCGCCTCTTTCTCCCTTTCTGAACTCGTAATGAGAGAATTATACCGGCCGCGGCAAATCAGTGTCTCCCTCCCACACAATAGCAACAATAGAGGCTATCATGAGAGGAGGGAAGGAAGCGTCTTTTGCTCGCCGTCAACGAACACAAGGACTCATTGGGTGTGTGCAGGAGGGTCTGTGTTTTCATTACCTGTGAATTTTAGGCGGGCATTGTGCTGTGGGAAGAGCATCAGTCAGAAGCTGACAAAGATATAGAGGAAGGAGGGATTAGCTAAATCTCAAATACAAAAAGACGAGGACTTTGAAAGAGAAGAACTAAAGGAGAAGTATCTAGATCTAAGGTTGGCAACGTCAGTCGGTTGGTCCTTCACCTTGGTCCAGACTGAAATATTTCAGCAACTGTTGCACATATTGCCATGAAATTTGGTACCGACTTCCATGTTCCCCTCTGGATGAACCCTAAGTACGTTGGAGATCATCTGACATTTATCTGGCGCCACCAGCAGGTCAACATTTACACTCCTCCGATGAAATATCTCAACATGTATTTCGATTTTCCTCTAGCACCAACATGAGGTTGACATTTGTAGTTTTTTAGTGAATTGTCTGGACAGCTGTTGGATGGATTGCCATGAATTTCGGTACAGCTGTCATTCATGTCTCCCTCAGGATGAATCGTTCAAACTTTGGTGATCCCTCAGTTCTTCATTTAGTGCTATCATCAGGTCAAAATGTAAATGTATCCAATACTTTGCTTCATGACAACGTACTTTCAAAATGAATGACATTCCCATCAGCCTCAGCTGTACTTTATATTAGCGCTAATAGAGTGCTGCGGGGATGATGTCATTTGTAGGCAAACCAGGAAGTTTGAAGCATTGAACCAGTTCCTTTGACAAAAACCCAATGGGATTTTTCCATTGGGTGTTGGATATTGCAGAAAATAAGCTCTGCGGTTTGGAAAACACATGTTTATGATACTTACACGTTTTGTTCAGCAAGATAATCTTCACTAATGAACACCACGGACTAGTGTTCGACATGATAACGTTTAGTAAACCAACCGGCTTAAAGGGGCTCTATGTTAGAATCAGAAATTGCTTGTTAACAGTGACACCTGTGACGTTAAGTCGACGACAGTCAGCGTCCCATTGCTCGCACTACGTAGACGCGAGCGAGCATCTGTCAAAACAGTGAGGCGTCACACGAGACTGAGCGTGATTGACAGCTAAAACCACAATATCGCTATATTTCACATGTCTGGCAGTAATGCTAGCTTACCTGTCCAATAGGAATTTTGCCAGCTCGGGGTCCGTTTTGATTCCTAAAACCAAACGAGGTCCCTCCATGAATCGAAGGCCTGGCCGATATGGATCCTATTTTTCCCCCCGACGTCGGTCACATAACTGTTTTGCAAGACTAGCTTCACTAGATATGACTTTGCTTTTTTTGTGCTTCCGGGGAGTTTGTGTTGGAGTCTGAGTTATGGCTGAGGCTGGTCGTTGTCGTTAGCTAGTTGGCTAGTTGGCTAGTTGGCTAGTTGTTGGCGTTAGCTAACGTTGTAGGAAACCCAGAAAGTTGCGGAACGTCTCATTTTGTAGGTTAGATTACAACCTGTTCACACATTGGCAATGAAGAATGTTTAATACATGTAAAAACTTACATAAATTCCCTTTGAATTAATAATGCTATTCTGAAGAGTTGCTGTGTACTTGGTTGCACCAACAATAAATCCAAAAACACTGATCTCCGAGTTGTTCCCCTGCCGTGTCCTAAAAAAACACACGTTAATGTTATAGCATCGTCCGACTGTAGTCTCCAACTAAATCTCGGCCTATAGATCAAACAGTTGTCTATTAACATGTTGGTTATTTGCAGACAACACTTAACCTAATGTGATTCAATCAAATATGTATAGAAGTCCGGATAAGCAATATCCGGCCACAGTGTTGGACGGGGGAAGACTGAAGTGGCATGGCGGTGATCAACCTTAATTTATTAAGGTACCACAAACACTTTGCTTAACAAAGAATGAATGCATATGAACTTACAATCAATTACAATCCAAACACAGGTCAAACTGCATTGACATCTATGGGATCTTCCATTTTCTATCCCCCAAAAAGGGGCGTGGCATTGACGTTTTGCCCAGTAGCTCCACACGTGGGTTTATTGAGACCGTTATATGGCATTCACTCCTCAGATTGTCACATCCCGACTACCAGGTTGTTGGGTTTTTCTTTACCTTGAGTTCATCACATCTCAGTGTGACAATGGAGCCGGTGAAACTTTAAGTTCTGGGATTGTCTCTGTTCAGCTCATGTTCATAAACAGCACAACATAACAGACTTTAACACTGAATCATGCTATTTGGCTCAAGGTGATTTACATTTTTCTTCTCAGACACTCGGGGGGTAGCCCCGCTGAGAGACTCACCGCTGTGCAGCTGTCTGATGGGAGCTTTCAGGTCGTTGATTACTAGGTGTCATACCTGTGGCGACGCCGCGGGACAGATATACTCTTTGGACGGCAGCTGACGCCGTTGAGCTATGATAAAGAGACAAACACACTTGTAGACTTCTCTGTAGTTAGTTGCATGTTGCGTGAACTCCTGATGAACGCAGTCTTCTCTGCTGAATTAGGGCATCGCCAGATGAAACATTTCACTTGGGAGACACTTTTTCTTCTTAATGACTCACCTGGTAATGGAGCTGAATGTTATTTAAGAGTTCTGGTCCATCAAACTCATCGTGTTTACTGCCCCTTATCGTCATCCATCTCTTCCCCTTCTACTATACTCTCATTTTTTTGATCAATTATTCTTTCCCTTTTATCACCCCATCTTTTGTCTTTCCGTTCTCTTTCCCCGCTCTTTTGTCAATCTTCACCCAATCATTTTCCAATCTTTAGACAGTTTGGGAGGCTGGCGTTGCTCCCGATGATGAGCTCCAGGTCAAAGAGGGCAGTTTGACAATAACGAATCACACGTTTGTCTTTACACCACTTTCCCAGACGAGACAAAGACGAAACACTTCTCAGATGTATTTTATACCCACTGAGGAGAAAACAAGAACCTATTTTGTTCAAATCTGCACCAAAGCACAAATGCAATGCAGTGTGAATGAAGAGTACGTAGAAACAGCAGAATGCTCAGAACTAGCACCTCTGATCCACAACTCGCCGGCTGTTTTACATATACATTCGATAGATTATGTGTGCATATATTCCAAATGAGCGATTCTCTTTGATCAGCAAAAAGCTGAGCCTATAATTTCCACACAAAGTCAGGAGCTCGCTGCAAACTTCTCGCTGTTTTAATTATGCTAATGAGACTGGATGTGTCTATTATAACTATTTCTATTTTCTGTTCTCTAAATGTGCACATGTGTTTGCTATTTTTTAAAAAATACCTCTGTATTATCTTTTTCTGCACGCGCCTGTCTTCATGCAAAGTACAGTACCTTTAACCGTGGCTGCTTGCGTATTCTAAGAGAATGATAGAGGCTCCCAATTAATAGCAGTTACATAAAGCATCTTTCGCTTCCCGGTGCCTCCCAAAGCCTTTAATATGCACCATATGAAACCACATAAATCAGCCACTCAATGAATAATTGAGACGTCCTCGTTGACACGCTTTCAGATGTGTGCACCGCTGCCAGCAACGGACCGCCATCCCCCCAGGGAAATGCAATGTGGGAAATGCGTTAGCACCTTTAATTTCTATATTAGCCATCGGGTAAGGCCGGGTTAGCCTTGGAGACTTGTGGCTGCCGAGGCGGCAAGCTTTACTTCCAGACGCGCTCGGTGTGAGTCGCTCTGATTAGTCAGAGGCCCAGACCGCATGGTGATGGGTTACTTTAGCTATGCTGATGTCTCCATCCATATGTATTAATATGAACTATATGTGCGGTTAGCTTAGCGAGTGTGCCGGTGCATTCAAAGACAGATAGATGTTCTGTTTTTTTTTAACGCTGATGATCTTATGTGCATTTTTTTTATTTCACGTGTGTGTTGTCACGCACGTACTGGGAGTGTGTGCGGACGCGCACACGAGCGATTATGGTTATGATAATGGCTGGTTGGTGACAGAGGGAGATAACTATTATGTTGATGGTGGTAATGATGAATGTTTTACAATGATGATGATGATAATTACAATCGTTGTCTTGGTCTTACATCCATCAGTCATAGATTAAACACCCTCGGGAAGACACAGAGGCTGCTTTTACTGCTGCACGCTGCAGCGCGGGTACCACATCAACTCCAGCATCAGCGTATTTTACATTACATTTCCATTTTAAGGCACTTGAGTCGATGCTCTTATCCAGAGCGATTCACGGTGGGGTGGTTGCGGTTCAGTGTCTTGTTCAATGGCACTTCAACGAGATGCGTAGCTGTTTATGGACATGTGTTGGCAATGGCAGGGCTCAAAACGGTGACCTTCTGGTTAGAGGGGGAGAACGCAATAAGAGCCTGTACAGTATAATGCTACAATATATCTGCAATAAACACAAGCTTTTTAAAGGAGCAGTGTATAGTATTTAGGGGGATCTATTGGCAGAAATCTAATGTAATATTAATAAGTGGGTTTTCTTTGGTGTATAATCACCTGAAACTAAGAATCGTTGTGTTTTTGTTTGTTGAATGAACCGTTTTTTTTCTGCGTATACAGAGCGAGGCTCCTCTCCAAATAGCCGTCCGCCATCTTTCTACAGTAGCCCAGAACAGACAAGCCAAACACTGGCTCTGGAGAGGGCCTTTTGCGAGTTCTCATTTTTGCGTCAGCCACCGTAGTTCTCCTACACGCTCGGCACACGGGAGAAGTTTCAGTTGGTTGCAATCTGCAACCTCACCGTTAGATGCCGCCAGATCCTACACACTGCACCTTTAATAGAGCCTAAATGATACTTTTATTCTCAATTTTTGTCTCTGACAAGACCTTTGAATTAAAATAGAAATGCTAAAAATATAACAGTCGTTACTGCAAAGTTTCTTTTTGCACATCTGCTAATATATAGCACACATTGACACCAATATATCTGTGATTAGCTTATTCTATTCTGGCCTGTTGTTGTGTTGGACTGCCTTGCATGGAGACTAAATATTAAATACATACAGGCGTTGATTTCATTGTGTACACTCACAACACTGTTTCGGTGTGAATCACTAAACAGCCCATAATTTGGAGTAATGCTGTCTATCTTCAGGGGATTTTTTATTTATGCCTCACCCTGCCTCAAACCTGAGTTGACGTGTCACTATTCTGATAAGTGCTCATCTGTATTTTAACCCTGCTTAACACAGTAAACACAAACTTGAGCTGCGCGGTTTCCTGAAGGTGTCTCTGAGTTTGAAGTCCTGCTGTGTCACTTCATCAGCGCGCTGCCCTCCAATAAAAACTTCAAAGGCGTGTTGTTAGCGGGGGGAAATGGGATGTGATGGGGTGAGGAGGGGGGGGGGGGGGACTCGACTCGGCCCTCTGGGGCGGTGAAATCGGGATTCGGCTGGTGACGGCGTTGTCCCTTTGAGGGAGTGTGATGATCTCTGCTGTAGCCTCAAGACGTCTGATTAGATCTGGGGCTGGAGCGTAATTTGTCAGTCTGCCTTTCCTCCTCTGCTCTGCGTTCTCTGCTGCCTCTCCCTTGTTCCTCTCAATTTATATTTACCCATTTTGTTGGTGTCTCTAATTGTCTGCCTCACCCCCCTCTCTCTCTCATGCTTCATTTTCCCCCCCATCACTCCGCTTTCCCCCTCCCCTCTTTCTTGCTCTACATCGTCCACTCCCCGCCCTCGCCCTCAATCATTTGCTCGCTGGCTTCCTTACTACGCTCAAAGCCAATTTGCAGTGACTCATTCATTCATATGAAAGCGGATAGCAGAGAGAAAGAGTCTCCTACGGTGACTTAGTTTCTTTTCTTTTTTTTTAGTCGAGTGTTTGAGGAGGGCCACACAAAGAGGGAAGGAGCGTGTGACAGGAGAAGGGAGAGGGAGATGAAGAGAACAGAATAAGGGAAGCAATTGTGATGAAAGATGGAGATAAGAGCCGCGGCGTGTCCTGTTTTTCCTCCTGCTGCGGCGTCAGGCAGTTTTTTTCCAAGGTAGCCTCCAACTTAGAAGTTGAGTGCTCGTATCTGTTTACCACCCGCCGGTCTTAAAGAACTTGTGCTGAGTCCTTAAGTGATAAAGAGCTTACAGTTTGTGGTGTATTGATGGCTGCTCTGTATGCGGAAGAGAGAAAAAAAGAAAGCGTTTTTTTTCCCCCCAATGGGTCGACAGAACAAAACCATATGGCCACATTGGGGGGATTCTTTGTCCGGCGTGCTCAATGAGCGGTTAACCTCCGGAAGTTTTGTACCTAAGTGTGTACTTAACCAGCAACTTTGAGATTTTCCTGTGAATGTCTTTACTCCTTTCGTCGGATGTGGCAACGTAACGTCGAGTGCTGCTGTAAATTTTGACCATTAATCTGCCTTTATACCTTTGCAGTAATTTATCATCCGCTCCAAATTCACTGCTGTGTTTGTCTGTTATATCCTCGTTGGTTTTTAAATGTAGCTGTTTGTCTTTGACAGTGTAGTTTATCTGTGCTTGTCATGAGTTTTAATCTCAGATCTTTAAATCTTGGCCCGTGTTATTTTAGCACGCCTTAAAAGTCCGCCGGCGGGCCGGCCGCTATTCTGTCTTTCTGAGGTTGTTGCGAGCTGAGTTTTCAAGCTAGAGTGAAGATACTGGTATCATATGAAACTAGAAAGTCTCCCCTTTACAGACATGACTTTATGATAATCACACTTTTTTGAATGCAGTATAAATGTTTTTTTTTTTTTCCTATACTGAAATGGTGTATTTGAATATTTCTGCTTACTGGGGTCCATAAACAGTCTTGGAATTGAATAAATTGGGTATCACTGTAAAGCTGAGACTCTTGTGGATCCAATGAGCCCAACTGTATTCATGTGTGATGATGTTAGTCCCCATTTCATTGTAGTGAGACCATTTTTTTTTTTTAAACTTGACCTCACTGTATAAAATGACCTGTGGTGACCTCTAGGATAATCACAGCCTCATGAAACTTTACAACCACAAACTACAGACCTAGCGCATTCAGAGGATGGATGGCTTTCCTAGCTAGATTGACAATAAGGGGGTTTCTGAGCAGTTTACACAACAGAAGTGCTCGCTATTCAATCGCAGAAAAATGTAATTCTTGCAGAAATCTCAAAATGTCAAAAGTTTTTGATACCAAATCACAGCATGTCTTTTTCTATGGTGTTCCTCAAGATCTGGGTGTCTTAATGTGGTATTGTAGAGGGATTATTGATCAATTTTTTCATCAATTCTTGATTGGTAAATAATCGGTCCTCGGTCCTGCACACTGCACGGCAAACAGCGCCCGGTGAAGTTGAAATTCGGCTTTAAAATGAGCTCAAAATTCTGGCCACAAACGGCCTAAAAATCGTCCAGTGTATGCCCAGCTCTATATGACCAGTTAGTGATCAGTTTTCGGAAACGGGAACTACGTTACTTCTGAGTTGACGTCCTTTTTCATGAGGTGTTTGCATTATTTTGTGTCCTGCATGCATTTTTTGAATAACACAACTGATAATGCATTCTGCTGCTTAGCAGCACTTTTCTTTTCAACAAAACTCTTGCCTTTCAAAAGCACCAATATGCACTCGGGGATCGGTAGCAGGCGCCGTGTTGTTTGCCGAGATTTGTTGAGTGATATGACATTTTTCTTCAATTCAAACAGTGAAACAGAATATTTTAATAATAAGTCCCTTTCACATTTAAGAGTTGTTGTTTTTTTATAGGGATATGGGAGAAAGCTCGGGTAGTCAGTAAAATGTGTGTCCCTTGTCACTCTTTTAGTTACACTTTAATGAGAAGGATCCTCCTTGAGCTGCTGCTTTTTTCATATTTTTACAGACTGATAGTAGCAGCACAAAAGTGATGTATTGATGCGTGCACCAGGCATACACAATACACAGGAGATGGCTTGTTAGATTACATATAATGGAAACATGTTCTATTGTTTGGTCAGTTGAAAGAACATATAGGAATAGCTGCTCATTTGCCACTGAATAAGGAGTTATTCCTCCTGGTACATGTCTCTTGATGTGAGAGATCAAGTAAAGGGTAAGATAATCGACGAGGCAGATTTGAGAGAAGGTCGTCTTTTCCCTCCGCGTTTAAGAGCTCACCTCAAAACCTCCGGCACCCTCCCCGGAGCAGAGACAGATGGTGTAGGACGCACTAAAGGTGAATGCCTTTGTTTTATCTGCCAAAATAAATATCTCAGCCTCTATCGCTAGACGGGGAGTAGTTATACGTGCGCGACCAAAGACCTAAGAGGGGAGGGGGGGTTGGAAAGTGGAGCTCGCTGTAAACAGAGTCTTATATTCCCTGCAAACACCACGGGATCCTCGAATCAAGTAAATCAAAAGGAAACAAGGTCGTCTTTGTGTGTTCGGCGGAGCAGCTTTCATTCGCTTCTATTTAGCGACAATGGAGTTTGCATTGTTTTGGTTTGAGTGTCTCCTGTTGCTTCATCACGGCGCCACATCGATGTTAGATGTTGATTTCTTCGTAGAGAGAGACACTCATTTCCCCATTTAATCACTTGGACGATGAAAAGTCAGCACACTCATCAGGTGAATGCTTCTTTTCCATCCACACGCCTCCATTTCCTCCTCCTCTTCACTCTTCCTTTTCTTGCCCTTCCACCTGTTTCTCTTGTGTTTCTTTAACTGTAGTTGCCCCTTGAATCTATTTAGTTCCTCCTCCTCCTCCTCCTCCTCCTTCTCTCCACTCTTCCAACAGCATTCTTCCACCTTCCTCCTCCTCTTCATTGTGTCTTCCTCATCTGCATCCACACCGGCTCTTTTCCTCACAGCGTCTAATTCAGTAGGATGTCAGGAGCAAGCAGAGCTCTAAAATAAACACCTTCACTGCCGTCGAGGTAGTAATCATCACCCCTGTCCCAGTCTTTTGGCATTGTCTCTCCGTGTCTGTGTCACTATTTCTTCTATTTTTCAAGGTTTCTCTCTCAGTTTGCCTCACCGTAGGGGTTCTCTTTTTCTGTATTCATGTAAAAAAAAAAAAAAATGTATCACTTGTTTCTTCTTCTTCTTTTTTGAAAGCCCCTATAGCAGGTTTGGGCAAACTACGTATACGGCCTGTTTGGATTAAAAACCCGTTGGGGTTAAAAACCCGTTGGGCTTTTTAATCCAGCCCGTCGAATATTGGTACAAAATTGTCCAAATTATAGTAATTCATTTTGCCTTTTTCCTGCATTTCAGTTGATCCCACTGCCCAGTACGAACACTCTAATAGCCCTTATTTAAATATGAAGATCTATTTCGACCTCACTCTGACCGTCACCACGGTCTTCACCTTGAATGAAGCCATTCTTCTTCCTA
>CAKAOH010026193.1:0-11869 GCA_916701665.1 Sebastiscus tertius | reverse complement strand
GATGTTTAGTTGGTACATTATGTTTAGTTGACATAACCATTATGGGCCCTGTCTTGCACATAGCGCAAAGCGCCGCACCGCAACTGTCGTTGCCAGTTTCAGACCGACACAGTTGTCATTTTAATGGCCAGTGCCCACGTTGTGTAGCAAGTGTTCTTTTGCCCATCTGTGCGCCTACGGGCCGTGTTGGTCTTGAAATGAGGTGTGGTCAGGTGCATTGTTGGCGCATTGTTATCTCGAGGCTGCAGAAAGCGATGGTGCCATTGACCAACAACAACCTGGTCTAACGTCTGGCGCAGTATTTTCCTGCTATTTAACTCATACAAGATATGGTACATGTCCAGAGGATCGCCTCGCTTCCCACTAGACACAAGACACCTTATTGGACAAATGCTCGTGGTCTGCTGCTGCTGCTCCCAGCTTTCAAACCAGAACCAACATGGCGACTCATTTGGAAACTTTCTTCTCTCAACGAAATGTGTTGCTGAAAATATTTTATGCGAGAATTAAGCCATGCAGTTGAAAAATCTCTTTATTTTGGATCGACAACGGTTAGTTTAAAAGATGGATGGATGGATGGAAACCAGCTTATTGTGGGACCACAGTTTGAACCAATTCGGTAGAATGGCCCATATACATCACAAAACTGTGCATCATTTAAAGGTTTCTAGGGAGTTTCCAGAGGCGGCGAGTTGCACTGGATGCCCCTGATTTGCATAAAGTGGCCTAGACCTCAACTTAATGCATATAAGGAGCAGTCAACGTGATGCCCCGTCTCCCGAATCGCGCCGCCACGTTACCAGAATGCGTTGCACGGCTGCTTACATAGACAATAACTAGGAGGTGTGGAAAGGACTGAGACTGTGGACATATACCATTACCAATAACTGGCAAAAGTGGAGTTCGACACGCCCTAAATACACTGTACTTTAGAACATGCTACTACAGAGCGTTTAAATAGGGCCCTATATATTTTATCCACCCTTGTTTTTATTTCACGCACGGCACACACACACACTCACACACATACACACACTGACCTCAGAAGTTCTGATGGTTTGTCTTCTTCCTCTCGGGGCTTCGAAGAAAAGTTGCTCTTTGGCTCCTGTGTTCACCTGCAGCAGTTTACCTACAAAACACACACACACACACACACACACACACACACACACACACATGCACACGCACACACATAAATAATGCAATCTTCCTCTTACAAATGCTGAATTACTGAACGTAGAACGCATATAGAGCACTGTGTTACCTCGAGCGTCCCAGTCGATGTGTGTGATGTAACTGGACGCTCCTTTACAGATCCCCACTCTCTTACTGCTCAGCACATTGTAGATGTCCACAAAGCTGTCGTGTGACGCCACCGCCAGGAATTTACCTGAGTCTGACACCGTGATGGATAAAAGTGAGGATGAGTGATTATATCTTTAAGCAGTAATATTTGTGTTAATGTGTATGTATGTATGTATGTATGTATGTGTGTGTACCTGGGGTGAAGCGGACGTCAGAGATAGCGTCACGCCGATGGTGAAAGCTCAGCAGGTCCTCCAGCGTGTCGGCGTTCACCACGAGCACGCCACCATCGCTCAGACCGACCGCCAACGCCTTTCCATCAGGGGAGAAGGCACAGCAGCGACCACCTGGAAAACACAGATGGTCAGTCAATAACCTTATTATTTCATAATCTAGTTAATAACTGTGGTAATAGAATTATTCCCAGAGTTGGCAGGAGGCTGATGTCAGAAGTCCAGCCAGCGTCCTGTCATCCTGTCTCTGCCCCTCCTTTCTTGTCAGCTCTCAATTTTTTACTGCATAATAGAGCCATAAAATGCTCAAACTACTCTAGAAAATTCTGCAACATCATCTAAATATCAAATCTGTAAATTAAAAGTTGCTTTCTGCCTGCCCGTGATTGCTTCCACCAAGCTTCTACCTCGTATACTTTCTAACAGTCCGACAGGTGCCAGTTGAGGTAGTTAAGGCATCTAATCAGGATCCTCCCGGGCGCCTTCCTTTGGAGGTTTTCCGGGCAACTGGTAAGAGGCCCCGCGGTAGACCCAGAACATGCTGGAGGGATTACATATCTCATCTGGTTTGGGAACAACTCAGGATCCCCCAGGAGGAGCTGGAAAACGTTGCTATGGAGAAGGACGTCCGACTGAAAAACCCTTTGTTCATGAGCTGTGTGAAGGAATCAAACCCTGAACAAACTGCATGTCATAAAATGTAAGTTTGGTCATTTTTTTGCATTGAAGAGGTCACTGTTGAGAAGGTGACTCTCAAAACTCAGATGTAAGAGCCAACACTCTCAACTGAAGTACTATGGGATGATTATCAGGTGGATTATCTCTCTGAAGCGAGTGTAAAGTCAAGATGATTGTCATAGAAATGAACTGAAACCATCGGATGTCCAGGAGGAAGGAAATCATCTGAAAAGTGAGGGATGAGTTTGTCAAATATACAGGAGTTGTAAAAAAACAGAATAAAGCTGGCGGTCTTTACCTCTCTTCAGCTTCCGGACGGCCACCATGCGGTGATTGGCCGATGTCTCCCATAGTCGCAGGGTTTTATCGTCGCTGACGGTGGCACATACGGGGAGGAGGGGGTGAGGGGCCAGACCCCAGACCTCACCCTCCATGTGACCCTAAACGCACACACACACACACACGCATTAATCAATAGAAATACATACTTATACTGTATTTAGTAAGACATTGGACCACTCACTTTGATTGTTTAAATTACTAAAATCCATCCAGATTTTTTGCCCTGGGTTTCGACTCTCAGGCTACATACAGCCGAATGCAGCCTGAGAAGAATACCACGTGCAAACACTGCTCTGGGCTAAAAAACTACCCACCTCATCTGCATGTTTTTCAGGTAAATCTTTCCTTTTTAAATTTACAGTTAAAGTGGCAGTAGGCAGTATATTTTTGGTATCATTGGGCAAAAGTTCCATAATAACCTTTCAACATATTGTAATTCAAGTGTTCTGAGAGAAAACTAGACTTCTGCTCCTCCTCATGGTTTTGTTTTCAGGCTTTAGAAAATCTAGCCCATGACAGGAGACTTTGACCAATCACAGGTCATTTCATTGAGAGAGCGTTCCTATTGACTGTGCTCCGGTAACATGTGACCGCAGCTTTGTGTTCTTTCAACAGATTTCACAATGGCGGTGGCGTCACAAACTTTCTCATTTTACAGCTAAACCGTGCACTACAAGATGATTCTGAAAACATTTGAGGAGAGAAATAGGCATTAACGTAACATAATATTGATTCATATTTGATCAGCGCTGCATAGTTTGACTGTTTGGTCGGAGTTTGCGAGTGATTGACAGCAGGATGGCAGCTGGACAGCAGACCTCAGATCAGCTCTGACTGCTTGTTTTCCTCCGGTCTGTGAAATCTTGCAGATGCCGTTAGGAGCACCGGAGGACACAGAGGCACATGCTTTTTTTTAGGTTACCTGTTTCATGTACTACTGTCACGATATAGCGACCGTTTTATAAAATAACTTTTTTTTAATCATATTTGCTCCAATCTCGCCTACTACAGCTTTAATATTCTGCTAAAAAGATGCTAAAATTGAGCATCAAAGTAATGTAAAGTCCAGTGTTCAGTGACACATACATATTTACTATATTTACTATATTTACTATTTATTATCTGTCATAAAGTACGAAAGCCGTTTTTCACCAGTGCGATGCAAAAATGCTGTGGGGCAATATGGAAAATCTGCATGCAAATTTTTCCGCATGACAACTATGCACACTCCAGTCTGGTGTGAGTTATCCACATTGCCGTGTTCCATTTTCATCAAATGTAAAAATGGTTTGGTATACCTTTGTGCAGAACCATGCTAGCTGTTTCCCCTTGTTTCCAGTCTTTGAGCTAAGCTAACTAACCAGCTGTTGCCTGTAAACTTGCACACATCTTATGAATGAGACCCAATGAGTTTCTTCCTAAATAGAGTCTGTGTCCACTCCACACAACACAAACCTATCCAGATAGAGAATGTCTAAGGGGCTAATGTTAACTACACAGAACTTAAACTAATCAGACCAAAAATGTTGATGCTAATGCTAGCTGTTGTGGCTAGCACGTACGATCTCGAGCTTTATTAGGTTGTTGAGGTAATTGTCACAGTGTTTTACGTACAATATCCGGTGGTGAGAAACCAAATTGATGAGACGTTCCCCCATTTTGGCAGCATAGCTACCTGGAACTATACCTGGAGGTATGACATCAGTTGGAACAAAGGATTTCATTGGTCAAACATAACCCATAAACCCATAAAATCAGGTTTTATAAATTTACGTGGGAATTTTTTTGACAAAAACCCGTAATTGGTGTGAAACGGCTTTAAATCTCTTTTATTCTCTTACTGATACACTGCTATTATTATAGAAAGCACGATCAATTTCACTCTAATTTGTTGTTAATTTTGTTGTGAAAACCTACTCCTGAAAGACACATGCATAAACACACAACACATTCACGCACGCACACACACACACACACACAAAGTCACACACCGTTGCATGCATCACATCAGTGCCAACATCTCATACAAACACACACACACACACACACACTAAATGTACTTAATCTAGACCGAAAAGTGTGGAGATGTGTGTAAGTGAGTGTGTGTGTGTTTTTGTGTTGTGTAACTGCTGATCGATCTGCAGCAGACAGCTCTCCTCACCATGGCAACCGGTGCCGTACCAGACTACCAGACAGTTAAAAATACCTGAGGTCCTCTCTCACACTTGCACGCGGCGCGCGCGCTCACACACACACGTGATAAAGACATGCACATTTATTCGAACAGAAGCAGTAGAACCACAAAGTCCATTTAGTAGCTGTTTTGGAGCTTTCAATCATATCACTTCATGTCTCTCGTTCGCCCCGTTGTCATTGAAATGTAGACGGCTTCTCACTCATGTTAAAAGAAGAGATTGAAAACTCGTTCTTTCTTGAACATCTACAATTAAACTCACTCTGCTGATGAGGATCATGTGATGTGATCAAAAGCTCCAGAGGTACATCTACTAATGGACTACTCATTCCTTATCTTTTTTTTTCTCATGTTTGCAGTGTGTAATTACGGACCGTCAACATGTCCACTGGTCAATGTGTCAAACATAAGCTTCACCCAGTGACATTTTCCTTTAGGACAACTGTTGCATTCTGGGAAATATTGTTTTCTAAATGTTGTCAGCCAGCCGCCTGGCCAGGAACGCCAACAGAACCCGCTATGATGCTGAGCTGGCTGGAGCTCTCTCAAGAGACCGGTCCTCATAGACGTGCCTGCGGGCATCGCTGGCTAGCAAGCCGGCCAGTCACGCTCACAGAACCCGCTGTCTCTAAAGACCTTCTCGTAGACAAGAGGCTTTTATTTCCCTTACCCATTTAGTTATTATCACAACACAAATGTTCATTATAAAATGAACAAGAACCTGTGGTTATCTGCCTTGCTCTGGAGCAACGCTATTATTATTATTAGTAATAATAACTGTCTGATAGATAATTCTCTTGCCAAGATAATTGATAGCCTCTAATAAAATATGGGAATATAAAATGCATAAAAGCCATCCGTCAATGGAAATAAAAGCCTCTTGTCTACAAAAAGGTCTCGTGAGACATCAGGTTCTGTCAGCGTGCCTGGCTGACAATCCCTGCCAGTGTGAGTTCGCTGTAGCGCCAGTTTGTGGAGCTTCTCAATTCCGAAAATGTCAATCAATTTTCATAAAACTTCCAATATTCAAAACCTAGACAGTTGTTTTCTCGCTTCAAAAATTCTCAGAATTGAATTTAATGATGAAACATGCCGGTGTTCGGACCGGGTAGCCTGCCCTTCAGATTGCCATGGCTGAGGAGAGCAACTCAGAAGCTCCGGTCATTATCATAACTAGGCTACCTACCATTAGCGTTTAACATGGATGTATAAAAAGAACAGCGTTTAGGTTTAGAAGCCAGTAGCCAATCAGAGGCAGAGTAGGGGCAGGTCTTCCTGCAAGGCATACTGGGTAGACGCGCCCGCACATGTGTAGAACAGATCTACTGTAGCAGCCGGGATGGATCGGGGACTGTCAATGGCTAAACATTCAGATTTAAAGGGATAGTTTGGATTTTTGGTGGGGTTGTATGAGATACTTATGTATTGTGTGGCTTTGGTGAATCCGACCCAACCTTTTAAAACACCAAAGTCACACAGTAACACAAACAAACTGACCCATCAAGGCAGCGATAGACCAGCATTTGTCAATGGAGTCTGGTGGCTTTAAGAAGAGCATAGAAAACGGCTTCAGTTCCCCGTCAGAAAGGGCTGTCTAACAGCAAGAGAAAAGCGGTGAAAAATTATTTTAAATATAGCATACACTGATATAGATTTTTTTTAAATGGTTAATATCCGTTTTGCTGCAGCCCATGTCCACAGCAGTAGATTGCTTTGCTCCCGTGCTGGTACTGGTTCTCCAAACTGGCAGCGTGCCGACCATCATCTACTGTAGGTATTATACTCTGACTATGGACTGAGTCCCTCATACAACCCCACTTCAAAAAATCCCTTTAAGGGACATGTGACAGTGGAGAATCAGCTAACTGTTAACAGAACCTGAAGCAACAGTACTGTTGCCACGGTTACGTACAGTTTAATAAGCCTTGAGCTCCTTAAAACAGAGGTTAAACTGTTGACAGCTTTGAAGAGTTCACAGATGGCAGAATTGTAAATGATAAATGGACTTGCATTTATACAGCACTTCTCTAGTCTTCCAACCACTCAGAGCGCTTTACACTACATGTCAGCATTCACCCATTCACACAATGATGGCAGATGCCATGCAAGGTGCAGAGGCTGCCCATCAGAATCTAATCTAAATACTCATTCACACAGGATTCGGGGGTAACTTGGGGTTCAGTATCTTGCTCAAGGACACTTCGACATGTGATCAGAGAAGCCGGGGATTGAACTGCAGACCTTCCACTCGGTGGACAACCCGCTCTACCCTCTGAGCCACAGCCCCACACACAATTGTATGACTCCAGACGTACCTGCACCAGCAAGGTCATGGGTCCGGTCTTGTCGATCTCCAGAACTTCTCCGTTTTTGGTTCCCACCAGGATGTGACCATGACCCAGAGTGATGGCCCTGATGGACGGGTTGTCCTCCAGCAGCAGGCCTACACACACACACACACATACACACAGAATAAAGTCATTAGTCTTTTAGTCCATTTTAAGGGTAACCTTTTAAAACGTACATTTCCATTTCTACAGACAGAAGAGTGTATCACCTTGTGTCCACCTGATGGCAGTGTTGGATAGAAGAGTTTCTACTGCTTTACTTATAATCCTAAACAGGGACAGCAATTATGACTATGTTGTTCCCCATAATTTAATCTATAAAACCTTATTAGAAAACAGACATTTCCTACAGCTAGAAAGAGAAAAATCAGCCACTGTTAAAAGAGCATCTCTGGCCTGTTAAAGGAGAATGAGAACAAAAACATATAAAGTAGCCATAGTAACACACTGTTTTACTTGTGAAATGTTAAAATGTAGCTTTAACTTTTAAAGTTCACTAAACCAAAATGTTAATAAGTGCTCACACAGCCACAAAATAATGAATATCAGAGAGACATTGGCCAACAGGTGTAGGCTGCAGCTGTAGCCTAGTCTGCCTTCCTCCTTTTCCCACAATATTAAAGTTACTATTTTTGGAAAGTGAGGACGTGTTGTTGTATCCTCACTTCTTCAAAAGGGATGTTTGAGGGTTCATGCTTGGTGTGAGGATAAAGGATTAGTCGTGTGCACCTTTAGAGCCCGGGGACAGCGCTGCTCTCTTGATGGCGTATGTCTTCAGACAGCGGTCAAACATGTCGTCCCACAGCTCCACTACACCATCCTTCCCACCCGTCACAAAGCCCTGAAAAGAAATTACTATTGTTAGGACTGTCAATCAATTAAAATATGTAATCACATGATTGTCCATTTATTAATTGCAAATTAATTGAACATTTTTTTTATCTCTTCAAAATGAACCTTAAAGGGAGATTTGTCAAGTATTTAATACTCGTATCAACATGGGAGTGGACAAAAATGCTTGCTTTATGCAAATATATGTATATATTTATTATTGGAAATCAATTATCAACACAAAACAATGACAAATATTGTCCAGAAACCCTCACAGGTACTGCATTAAGCATAGAAAAATATGCTCAAATCATAACATGGCAAACTGCAGCCCAACAGACAACAACAGCTGTCAGTGTGTCAGTGTGCTGACTTGACTATGACTTGCCCCAGAACCCATTTATATTCACATATCTTAAGGTCAGAGGTCAAGGGACCCCTTTGAAGATGGCCATGACAGTTTGGAGCGTCATTTAACCTTCACAACAAGCTAGTATGACATGGTTGGTACCAATGGATTCTTTAGGTTTTCTAGTTTCATATGATGCCAGTATCTTCACTCTAGAAAACTTCACTTTAAAACTGAGCCCGCTACAACCTAAAAATCGCAAATTGTGTTATTGCGTTAAAGAAATTAGTGGTCGTTAAAAACAAATTTGCATTAACGCGTTATCGCGTTAAGTTTGACAGTCCTGATTATTATATTTATTGATTTCACTGAGTTATAAAGTTTACTAGTTAACTTAGGTTTGGGAGCAGGGTCAAGCCTACTTATACCTGGTCAACCCATCCTGTTGTCTCAGTCCCATCCCTTTCCCTCCCTACCTCATCCCTCATCCCCGATCCTCCACACTGAGTCTCCTCCTTCTATATATCTGTCCCAGACCGGCCTAAACTTCCTCCCCTCACGTTCATCCCCTCCCTTATCCACTCATCCGTCCATCCTCAACATCCAATACTTCCTCATTTCATTAAACCATGATAATCACATCGCCGTGGCGTGGTCCTTGCTAGTGACTAAGATAAATCAATAAGTGGCGAGTACAGAGCTTTACTCTGCTAAGACAAAGCAGGAATATCTTGATGCTATCACATCTTTCTCTCCCATCCCTTGTTTCACATCCGCCTCCCTCCCTCCCTCCTTCCTTCCTTCCTTTCTTCCCTCCTTCCTTCCTTCCTTCCTCTGTCAGAGCTGTGTGCTGCCATCTTTCAGTCTTGTCATCCTCCCCTGACAGGCTTTTCTCTCTCGCCCTCCCACTCAGCCTGAGATCTTCACATCTGTTTGATGTTTCCTCTGAACACTCTCACACAGTCAATGTTGTGTTACTTGGAAAGAGTCTATTTTTACATTTCATCATGAAACATTCACTCCCAGACACCCAGAACACTGAAAATAATAAAGATATTCTATAAAAGTTGGCATTAGGAAATAGACAGTGTGGTTTTCAAAGACTAAACGTGTCCATTCTAGATTATTTTTCATCATTTTTAGATTTTAGAGTCAGAGATATGTGTGAGGAGCAGGCAGATGTGAGCATCAGACAGATGTGAGGAGCAGATAGGTGTGAGCAGCAGACAGATGTGAGCGTCAGACAGATGAGAGGAGCAGATAGGTGTGAGGAGCAGATAGGTGTGAGCGGCAGGCAGGTATGAGCAGCAGACAGGTGTGAGCAGCAGACAGATGTGAGCAGCAGATAGGTGTGAGCAGCAGACAGGTTTGAGGAGCAGACAGGTGTGAGCAGCAGACAGATGTGAGGAGCAGATAGGTGTGAGCAGCAGACAGATGTGAGCGTCAGACAGATGAGAGGAGCAGATAGGTGTGAGGAGCAGATAGGTGTGAGCAGCAGACAGATGTGAGCGTCAGACAGATGAGAGGAGCAGATAGGTGTGAGGAGCAGATAGGTGTGAGCAGCAGACAGATGTGAGCGTCAGACAGATGAGAGGAGCAGATAGGTGTGAGGAGCAGATAGGTGTGAGCGGCAGGCAGGTATGAGCAGCAGACAGGTGTGAGCAGCAGACAGGTTTGAGGAGCAGACAGGTGTGAGCAGCAGACAGATGTGAGGAGCAGATAGGTGTGAGCAGCAGACAGGTGTGAGGAGCAGATAGGTGTGAGTGGCAGGCAGGTATGAGCAGCAGACAGGTATGAGGAGCAGACAGGTGTGAGCAGCAGACAGGTATGAGGAGCAGACAGGTGTGAGCAGCAGACAGGTGTGAGCAGCAGACAGGCGTGAGCAGCAGACAGGCGTGAGCAGCAGACAGGTGGGATTAATTTGGTTATAAAGCTCCAGCCTGAACATTTACCACGTGGAAAGTTTGATTCAAGCCAGAAGAGATGAAGTTATTAGGCCAGAAGAAGGAGAGGAGGATGAGGATGATGGACGGCCTCTCGTTTTACATCAAACATTTATTAACAAATATCAATTAATGATAAAAGTCAAAATTAACAAAAACTTCAATAAAACATGTTGTTTTTGGTTCCTCCTGCAGGTTACGTAGGAGTGTGTAGGAGGCACTCGTTAGCCGACCATCATTTAAGTGTCTTCAGTTATAATGCTTCTGGGAAACACCTCTCGAGCTTAAAGGAGAACTCAACTTCACACACTGGCAATAATTAAAACATGTTTATGGGTGTAAAAACGTACATACAGTCGCTTTAATGATCATTTCGAGATCTTACTGGGAGATGCGAGGCAGGAAATAACAGGCATTTAGTTTAAGGGAAAAACGAAGATTCAATTTTAACGTTTTATTTGTATATTGAGGAAGAAAACCAGATCCAGGCACCATTCACATACTACTACGGAATATTAGGGCCACACTGAGGAAAAAAAAAAAATCTGAGATTTTGCGAATAAAGTCATAGGTTTACGAGAATAAAGTCAGAATATTATGACTTTATTCTTAATTCTGAATGACCTTTTTTCTTGTAAAGTCATGACTTTATTCTTGTAATATTACGACTTTTATTCTCATTAAATTACGACTTTATTCCTGTAATATTATGACTTTATTCTCGAAATGTCAGATTGTTTTTCCCCCAATGTGGCCCTAATTCTCCATTGTAACATACAGATGGTGTTCAAGCAGAAATGAGGATCAAGTTATTTTGAATAAAGTACAAAAACAGATGACTGAACATGAGATGAAATCAGGTTGAACATGAGCTGTTACATAAAGAGAGAGAGAGAGAGAGAGAGAGAGAGAGAGAGTTGTATACTGAAGGGAGTTAAAACAATGACAGAGAGAGAAAGAGGGGGGTGGGAACAGATGGAAGAAGAAACGGCAACAGCAAAAAAATGTAAATCTACTAGGGCTGTCAGAGGTTAACGTGATAATAACGCGTTAACGCAAATTCGTTTTAGCGCCGCTAATCTTGTTAACGCATTAACACAACTTGTAGCGGAATAAAGCGATGAAGCAGTGAAAATGGCTGCAGTGGGAATAAAGCTGAAATTCCTAATCAGGTCACAGAATACTCTGTAACACCTGTTATCTCGTAATTATGAGATCTTTTCATGTAATTATGAGATGGTAAGTTATAATTATTAATTAGTAAGTCGTAATTATGAAATACAGAAGTCATAATTACAGTTCGTAGTTGAAGGAGAACTGCTGCTTCTTCACGTCAAAAGGAGTCAGGGTGGTTCAGGATGAATTGGTGAATTTCAAAACAGACACTTGAGACATTTTAAACACTGTTTGAAATGAAAAATGTGCAAAATATAACTTTTTTATAAAAAATAAAAAAAAACACTTTTATTGTAACTTTCAGTTTTATATTTATGATTCTGGACTTTTGTAGTACTTAGTTTATCCTACTTTATATAAAACATTTCTTCTTCTTCTGTTTCAGATTTTTTCTCCTATATTTCTGTACATTTTGGCAAATCTGCATTAGCTATTGTCACTTTACCTTAAATTACCTTATATACTTTGCA
>CAKAOH010026188.1:6814-19119 GCA_916701665.1 Sebastiscus tertius | reverse complement strand
TTGTTTATTTAACTTATTATTACTTTATTTTCTTTGTATTATTATTATTATTATTATTATTATTATTATTATTTTGTTTTTATTCTATTCTTTATTATTATTATTATTATTTTTTTTTTCTTAATTTTATTTCATTTTGAATGCTGAAGTTGTTTTCCCTAGTGTACTTATTGTGTTCGTCTCTAAGCTCAACTACTAAAAAATTGATTTATAAACTATTGTAATTACGAACTGTAAATTGCATATATGAAAACAACCTTGAAAAAAAGGGAAAAAATAAAGTCTGAAAATAAATAAATAATATGGAACATAAGTCAGAGCAGTTCCTTTCAACAACACATATCTTCTGATACTATATAAACTCTGTTTTTACCTGAATGGTCCACAGTGCTGTGATGGTCTGTATCTCACTATGGAAAAGATGGTGGGCAGCATACACAGAAACAGCATGAAAAGCAGCATAGCCAGGTAGAAATTGTTTGATCTAAAAAGGCAAAGCAAAAAAGAGAAAAAGGATGTTTTCAAATGAACAATGTTCATATTCCTGTTGTTTTCAGACCATTGCTCTACTGTTGCTTTCAGAGCATTCTGTTGCAAAATGCAGCCGAAATTTAAGTAAATGTGGGAAAGTAAGCATTCTGGGCCACCATTGTCCTTAACCTCTTCCATTGGCTGACTTTACTGTCTTTCAGAGGCTGTAGCAGGCTCAGTTTTAGAGAGAGAGAGAGAGCTAGAGGAATCCATTGGTACCAACCATGTCATGCTAGCATGTCGGAGGCTAAATAACGCTAGGTTAGTCAGGCTGAATTTAGGTTAGGAAAAACTGCCACGACCATTTTCAAAGGGGCCCCTTGACCTCTGACCTCAAGCTATGCGAATGTAAATGGGTTCTATGGGTACCCACGAGTCTCCCCTTTACAGACATGCCCACTTTATGATAATCACATGCAGTTTGGGGCAAAAACCGTGCAGTTTTTTTGCTTGCAGTACAAATGTGTTATTTTAAATTCTAAACTAGTATGCAGAAACTATTCTAAAACTGTTTCTGCATACTGGGGTTCCTGAATCGCTTTGAAATTCCATAAATTGGGTATCACTGTAAAGCTGAGACTCTTGTGGATCCAATAAGCCCAACTGTATTCATAGGTGATGATGTTAGTCTCCATAGTAATGAGACTTGACCTCACTGTATAACATGACCTGTGGTGACCTCTAGGGTAATTACAGCCTCATAAAACTTTACAGCCACAAACTAGAGACCTAGAGCATTCAGAGGATGGATGGATCAAACTAGAGACCTAGAGCATTCAGAGGATGGATGGATCAGACTAGAGACCTAGAGCATTCAGAGGATGGAGGGATTTCCTTGCTAGATTGACAATAAGGGGGTTTCTGAGCAGTTTACACAACAGAAGTACTTGCCATCCAACCACCGAAAAATGCAATTCTTGCAGAAATCTCCAAATGTCAAAAGCTTTTGAAACAAAATCACAGCATGGCTTTTTCTATGGTGTTCCTCAAGGTCTTTGTGTCTTAATGTGGTATTCTGGAGGGATTATTGATCATTTGTATTAATTCTCGAGTGGTAAAATACAGTTAAATGAAGCACCAAATCTGTGTAACAAACAGCATGGGAATGGCAGTTCTGAGCAGCATTTCAAATTAATCTCCAGGTTCTCAACCTTCAGATGATGTACACCACTTCTACGTGACACCTACTGTTGACCTGCTGTCTCCCCCTAAAGACCCTCTGTACCTCCCTAAAAAAGACAAAAATGGGTCTATGGGGTGGAGTGGAAAAGTTAATCAACATCCTGTTGAAAGACAGTTGAGACATTTGTACTGAGCAGAGCTGAAATCATACAGTATATCCCTAAACTCAGCTTTATGTAACTTTTACACCAACTACAAATAAACACAGGATTTTCACCCAGGAGACCGGTGTTTGTGTCCCACGTGAAACCAAAAGTCAACGTTGACTTATTTTAAATTACGTAGGCTACATAAGGGGCTGCTGCAGCTCAGTTGGTAGAGTGGTCATCCTTCAACTGCAAGTTCGGTTCGATCTCCGGTTCCTGCTGTCTACATGTCAAAGTGTCTTTGAACGAGACGACACTGAACCCCAAGTTGCTCCATCCTTAGGATTGGTTAAAGTGGCAGTAGGCAGTATATTTTTGGCACCATTGGGCAAAAATTCCATAATAACCTTTCAGCATATTGTAATTCAAGTGTTCTGAGAGAAAACTAGACTTCTGCTCCTCCTTATGGCTCTGTTTTCAGGCTTTAGAAAATCTAGCCCGTGACGGGAGACTTTGACCAATCACAGGTCATTTCATTGAGAGAGCGTTCCTATTAGTTTTGCTCCTTCATATTTGCTCCAATCTCGCCACATCTAGCTTTAAATGCAGAGGTCAAACTTCATGTATGTTCCTGTATGTGACGAATCAAATAAAATTTAAAGTTATTTTAACCCAAGCCATGATCTTTTTTTTTCTAAACCTAACCAAGTAGTTTTGTTGCCTTAACCTAACCTTAAATTGTTCCCATGATGGTGGCGTGTAATGTGTAAAATTACGTGTTGTAATTTAAAATGACTCAATGTTGACTTTTGGTTTCACACGGGACATGAACACCTGCGTCCGGTGTTGACCCATCCACCACCTGGCCTAGGCTACTCCCTACATGGACTTTGAAACATATTTCTGTTGAACCTATGAATTCAGTGTCCACTACGACAAAGGATCCTAATTGACTTTCCATTGGCATTGTTTCCGTGGTACCGGGACGTCATTTTATTTTTGACCTGGATGCAGGTTAGCTGTTTCCAGTCTTTATGCTAAGCTAGGCTAACCATGTCCTGATTCCAGCTACGTGTTTAACACAAGCTGTGCATCTTCAACATTTTCTGAAATACGCTTCCATTTTTTTAAAGGTCCCATATCGTGTTCATTTTCAGGTTTATACTTGTATTTTGTGTTTCTACTAGTACATGTTTACATGCTGTAATGATAAAAAAAAAGCTTTATTTTACTCATACTGTCTGCTTGAATATACCTGTATTTACCCTCTGTCTTAAACGCTTCGTTTTAGTGCATTTCGACGGAATTGCAACAGGATTGCGTTGCTAGGCAACGCAATCCTGTTGCACATAGCTTGGGTCTATGTGCACTTCCTGTCAGTTGATGACATTCACATGCACTGCAACCAGTAATAAACTGGGACACATTTAGAATGTTTATGTTTAAAACTGCGTAAAGGGTCTACATACTGTATATTTGTGACATCACAAATGGACAGAAATCCTGACAGCTTGTTTCAAATGCAGAGTTTCTGAATACGGGCTGTGTGTATTTCCCTGTGGGTTGAACATTGCGATACTTTCACAGCATTTATATAAAACTTAAGCCTGCTTTATAATAAAGAAACATGAAAATCTCACTTTTTTATAATATGTCCCCTTTAAAGCCAGTTCTCAGTCACTCATAAAACAATCCCCATGAATGAAGACCCGTTGCTGAATGTTTTCACTTAGACGCTGACTAAATTCACCGCCAATTCATCAATTCTCCCATTGTAGTGGCTGCATTTCTTGTTTAAGACCAGGAACACCAGACTACTTCACTGACGCTAAAACAAAATCCATATTATCTACAACAGACATGTCGTCAGTGTTACATACAGTACAGTGTTTTCAGCTCTCCATAATTATGAGTAGGGGGCGTCTCCTTTACTATCAGCAATGTGTCCGTATCAAACTCTCTCCTCCAGCACAACTGCATTTAATGGCTCACATAAATGTTCTCTCAGCTGTATGGTGGACTGCCTGTGTGTGTGTGTGTGTGTGTGTGTGTGTGTGTGTGTGTGTGTGGCTGCTAGGATTTTCCACCACATCTGGGAGTGACTGATAAGGACTGAAAGAGGCAATGACAGCCTTGTTACATAAATCAGAGTGGGCTGAGCGCCTGAGGCCTGTGTGGTGTGTGTGTGTGTGTGTGTGTGTGTGTATAGGATGCATATACTGTACTGTAGGACTACACTCTGATTGGTCACCATTACGGCAGAGCTGGAAAATGAAAAGGGGATGAAGAAAATAGCCACGAACCCATCGGTGCTAATAAATAATAAGAGCAGTGTGCTGGTGTAGTTTCATCTTTATCAAAGAGAGAATCACGTGCACACACTGTGCAGAGCTCAGTGACGAGGATGGAGTATAAGAGAAAATATGGACATGAAGTCATGTGTCCTTTTGTTCTGAGAGTGTGTGTGTGAGATGAAAAACTTCTATACATCAGACTGGCAATACGTCATCTAGAGTAGGCTCTCATGACCACACCCCTATTTGAGGGAAGACTTTACCGTGTCCCTCATAGACGGTATCAGAGTAGAGATGACGTTGAAACATGTCTCAAAACTTCTACTTTAAAGGGACTCTATGTAAGAATCAGAAATGTCTTGTTAACAGCAACACCTGTGGCCGTTAAGTCAATGAAAGTCAGCATCCTGTTGCTCGCGCTTGTGCTCGCTCTACATAGACATGAACGAGCATCGCTCAAAACAGTGAGGCGACACACGTCAGCTAAAAGCACAATATCACTCTATATTTCAGCTGCTTGGCAGGAATGTTAGCTGACCAGACGAAGGTCTCTCCATAAATCAATGCTGATCCTAGTGTTGGCTTTTCGTGCTTCAGCCTCCCGACCGCGGCCGGAGGGAACAGGGGAGACGCTGGAGTTTTGGTCGGAGACGATAACGTTTCTCTCTGCGGAGCCCCGTCACTTCACAAGACACGGGAAACCTCTGTTGGTCTGAAGGAGCTGCAGCAGTTATTTCTGCACAAACGTCCACTGAACATTCACTAGATATTCTCAGAGCTAAACTAACTCTTCTGCGGTGTGGAGTGTGCATGCATGCATGTGAGAGGTGGAGCGAGAGAGCGAGAACAAGCGCGGTGAGTGAATGAAGGCAGGCAGGCAGAGGAGCAGAGGAGCAGAGTACAGCAGAGACTCCGGAGACAATGCTACGGACTCCCCTGTGTCTTTTGACCGCGGTCGGAGGGCCGAAGCAGGAAGAGTTAACACTGTTTTGCAAGACGGGCTTCACTAGATAGAACTTTGCGGTCTTGGTGCTTCTGTGTAGTTTGTGTTGGAGTCTGAACAGCGTAGCCACACGCGAGCGCGCTTGGGTCACCGACCCGCAATGATTTATACGTGTAAAAAGTTACAAACAGTCCCTTTAAACAAACCGCTAATAGTAATAACACTATGCCCCAGAGTTGCTGTGTAGTTGGTTAAACCAACAATAAATCCAAAAACTCTGATCTCAAAAATCTAAAAAATAACTAATAGACGGTGTTTATGACTCTAAGCTATAGACCAGACCAGCATGGCGTCATCGCAGAGGCTGCGTACCCTTTTGGGGGAAAGAAACTCTGTCACAGGAGAGAAAATTATGAAAAGCTGTTGTGTAGCGGGCTGCAGTGGTTAGCACAGTCGCCTCACAGCAAGAGGGTCGTAGGTACGAATCCAGCTTGGGGCCCTTCTGTGTGGAGTTTGCATGTTAGCGTGGGTGTTCTCCGGGTGCTCAGGTTTCTTCCCACAGTCCAAAGACATGCAGGTCAGGTTCATTGTTGACTCTAAATGTCCCGTAGGAGTGAAAGGTTGTCTGTCTCTATGTGTCAGCCCTGTGATAGTCTGGAGACCTGTCCAGGTTGTACCCCGCTTTCACCCAATGTCAGCTAGGATCAGCTCCAGCCCCCCTGGCAACCCTGAATAGGATAAGCGGTTACAGATACTGAAAGAATGGATAATGTGTAGCGGGTTAACTGAGGCGGACATCTGAGGCTCATACGATACGTGAATATTCACTGTCAGTGTGCTAAATGGCTAAATGATGCTGGTGACATTAGCTTGGCTAGCTAACATTAGCTTGAGTGTGAGACCGCTGCAGTAATACAGTCATACATTAACGTTACAGCAGCATCAGACTGTCGTCTCCAACTAAATCTCAACCTACAGATCAAACAGTTGGTTATTAACAGGCTGGTTATTTACAGACAACACTTAGTCTAAGGGATTCAATCAGATATGTAGAGATGTCTGGATGAGCAATATCCAACCACTGTGTTGGACGGGGGAAGACTGAAGGGAAAAAATGAATTGCAAATTGCAACAAGAGATGAATGTAAACTCAAAAATTACAATCCAAACATACGTCAAATTGCTTTGAAGTCTATGGGATCTTCGGTTTTCTATGAACCCAAAAGGGGGCGCAGTATTTTAAGCCAAACCATGATGTTATTTTTAACCTTAACCAAGTACTTTTATTGCATTTTTTTAATTTTGTTTTGTTTCAATTTACAACATTATGTTTAAAACTGTAACTGTAATCCAGGAGAACATATGTTTCCCTCAAAACGTAATAGAGGATCCAGTTCAGTTGTATGGAAACATATTTTAGTAGGAGACAGGGTTGGCAGATGCCATGCATTTTAGGTCAAATGGTCAGCAGATAATGACATTGGCATTCGGATGCCAGCATGGGGACATCAACGCATTTGATTATTTAAAATGTAATTCAGCTTGCAATACAAACACACACGTAACAGTTATCTACAGCAGTGTGTACCAATATTAAGAATAAATACAAATATATTAAAGGTCCCATATTGTAAAAAGTGATATTTTCATGTCTTCTATATTATAAAGCAGGTTTAAGTGATATATAAATACTGTTAAACTATCAAAACGCTCAATATATTGAGAAACACACACAGCCCATATTCAGAAATTGCGCGTTTGAAACAAGCCGTTAGGATTTCTGTCCTTTTGTGATGTCACAAATATACAATATTTAGACCATTAACCGGGTTTAAACGTAAACGTTCTAAATGTGTCCCAGTTTATTTCCTGTTACAGTGTATGCAAATAACATCAGCTGACAGGAAGTAAACATGGACCCAAACTGTTGCCTAGCAACGCGATTCTGTTGCAATTCCATTGAAATACACTAAAACGGAGCGTTTCAGACAGAGGGTAAATACAGGTATATTCAGGCAGACAGTATGAGGAAAATAATGTGTTTTTTGAACATTACAGCATGTAAACATGTTCTAGTAGAAACAAAAAATACAAGTATGAACCTGAAAATGAGCACGATATGGGACCTTTAACACCACAAACGTGTGTGTGTGTGTATGTGTGTGTCAGACCTGGAGGCTCGGAACACCTGCTGATGGGGAACATTACAGGTGAGGACGGCCCAGCTCCTCAGATACATCAGACCGATCAGCTTCAACACGTTGAAGGCAGGAAGACAGGGAGAAAAAAACGCCCCCATCCTAGAGGAAAGAAATAGAAAGGTCAGTAACACACACGTACACACACACTTACAACCATCGGGGTCACACCCCATATAAAAGACATTACAGTGGCTTGTGGTTTCGCTTCATTATGTTCATCGCTGCAAGGCGACATTTCTGAAATGAGTTGAGGAAATACAGTGGAGCCAGCCCCATAGGTGTAATGGAGAGATCATAGAGGGCCAAGTCCTTTAAACAGGGTCACGGAGACTGGTCAGCACCGGCCACACTATTAACTCTGAGTTAGATCTTCAATTACACACATGGTGGCGAGGCCAAGGTGATACAGTGGAATTAGAAAGATATCCTCCATATTTCATTTTCTGTCAGATATTTTAGACAAGGACTTACCAGATCATCCCTTGGTTATATATCAGATGCAAAACATTCTCTGCTATTTTGAATTCTCCATATTCAGGCTGAGAAAAGACAGAAAAAAGCATTCATTTTATGTTGTGTATGTTCTTTTTTCTCTTAGTTTTTCAACCATGGGGTCTTTAAATTATGCGTTTGATGTTAAAGCTAGGGTTTCTTCAAAAACATTTTTCTTATATTTGTTGAAATTCTCGTTACATCCCGACAGCAATCTAAACCTAAAGATAGGTGCACTAGGTTGTACTGATGCTCAAAGAAAAGGCTTTTAAAGTTTTATAATTACAAAAACTCAACTTGTGTACAACTTACAAACTTGCTCTCTAGATCCCAGCAGCAGCAGTCACTCAGGTAGCGAACCACCAAGCCTCTGATGAAGTCAATGAGCAGGATGCTGGCCACAGTGAAGATCATGTCAATGATGGACAGCTTCAGCATCTCCTGGAGACAACACCGTACACAAACCATGGGTACAACATGTAAATATACAAACATATGCAGTTCATGTAATTATTCACCACTCAAATCAGGCTAAAACTTGCTCAGTGATGTCTCGCTTTGTGTTTCAGCCAGAGTGTGGAACGCTGGACACTTCTTAGCGGAAGGGAAGGTTCCAGCAGCGGTCGCAGTCGCTCCGGTGAACATTATAGAAATGTAAGTATCACTATACTGATGTCAGACAGAAGCCATCAATAATGTTTATTGGGTTAAATTAGCAGTCTGTAATGATTTGGAGCCGCAAAACGATAATGCTGCCAGCGGCGATCATCATCATTTCCAGTGTGTGTACAACAGACGGGTTCGATTTGAGACATTAACATTACCCTGTCGAAATTCACGCACTACGCAAGTAAGCAATGGTGGGAGTAAGTAACACATGTGCAAGTCACAAGCAAGTCTCAACTCACTGTGGTGAGAATCAAGCAAGTCAAGTCGAGTACCTGCTCAGGTCAAGCAAGTCACAAGTAAAGTCATACGAAATTCTGATGATATGTATGTATGTTTAGACTTGACGTTAGCTTTCTAGCTAACATTTGACCAGCCAATACGTTAGCTAAAAAGACACACTCACGTACCTTTCTCTGCGGGTTTTGTGGTGACGGATGAAGTTGGATGTTGTGGTGGTCGCGTCACTGATTTGTGAGCCGCAGACCTTGCATACCGCTGTTCTCTTCTTACTACCGTCATCGACAACATAATCATTGAATCTAAATTTTATTATTTTTGGACTAGGCCACTCCATGATAGCTTGCTGCCTCCTGCGTTGGCCTCTGCTGTCTACTGTCTGCTGTGTCTGAGTAGGTTGCCAGGTTTGCGCACATCACTCAATGTTTCAAAAACAAAACGTAACTTCTCAATATCTAGAAAAAAGAAAATATTTAATTAAAAAAAAAAGTCAAGTCCTTTCGAGTCATCTGTCTCAAGTCTAAGTCAAGTCTCAAGTCATGAATACCAAGTCAAAGTCAAGTCCAGTCTTTTATCAATGTTAGTTAAGTCTCAAGTCCTCAAATTTGTGACTCGAGTCTGACTCGAGTCAAGTCATGTGACTCGAGTCCTCCACCTCTGCAAGTAAGTACATAGTGTACACAGTTTACTACATAGAAGTGCACTAACGGAAGTATCCGTATGTAGACATAGCATTCCTCTGGCGCCGGTCATTCCGTACAGTCCGATTAGCAACTTGAGACGCAAGACTGGAGTTAGAGTTGAGAGACGACCGGATTGTTTGCATATGAATGCAGATACATTTCTAAAAAGCTAATTAAAAGCTAAATCATCATCAGACGATAGGCGGTGGGTTCCCAGATTGCATTTCGACCGATGCGTTCCACCTCTTTTGCGCTCCACATGAACTTTTTATCTGCATTCAACCAAAGCCTGTTCAAATGTGATTGGTCATAACCACTTGGACTATAAAAAGAAACCTTCTGATACCAAAAACTTGTCCTGCTGATTATGCATTCATATGCAGATATCTGTATATAGAGATGAGAGGCATCTACAGGCTGATTAAGATGTCAGAAATGTCCCCGGTGATTATCATGTAGGGACTGTAAAAAGAGAACACAGAGACATAAAGTAGAATGCTTAATGGTGTGTCCATCAGCCACAGAAGGCAGAGACAGCCTTCATATACCATATATATTTTTAGCTGGTTAGTCAGTCGGTTGATCAGCCACTTTGGGCCGGACTGAAATGTCTCAATTATTAATGAATGGATTGCCATGAATTTTTTAGAAAGCCATTAATGTCCCATTCAGGATGAATTGTAATAACTTTGGTGATTCCCCTGACATTTCTAGTGCCATTTTCTGGACATTTCACTTTGTCCAATACTTTGTTTTATGACATAATAGAGTGCTCCAGGGATGACGTATTTTTGTAGGAAGACCAGGAAGTTAGCATCGCCCCAGTTCCCTCAACAAAAAGCCAATGATATTTTTCTATTGGGTTTTGGATTAATGCAGAAAATAAACTCTGTGGCAAACACACGTGTATGATACTGACACGTTTTGCTCAGCAAGATAATCTTCACAAATGAACACCACTTCATGATTTTGATGTGTAAATGCAGTTAGCAGAAATAAAAAGCTAATGTTAGGCTATAAACACGGTCGTACTGTATACACAACGAGGCTGTAAAGGCAGACGAGTCAGCGTGAGGATGTTTAGTCATCTCATTTAGCCTTTTTTAAGGCACATATAGGGCTTCAAAATTCACGAGTGGGGTATTTATCGATGTATTTTATGTCTTTGAAGAAAACGTTAAAATCTCTTCAGCTCGTGTTAACCACAGACCTTATTTCAGGCATCAAACTAAAAACCCATTGACTTCCTGACGAGGGAACCGGAAGTGCTAAAATGCTAACTCATTTCCGGGTTATAGGACTCATTCCTGTAGCACTAATAACATTTCCATCAGTCTCAGCTGTACTTTGTGTTTACTGCTAATTAGCAAATATTTGTACATCAACAGTATATTTTGTGCTGGTATTCTATATCTATTTATTGTCCTTGAATTAAATGTTTTCTGTTCAATGTTTCAAAACCAAATTTGACCGTAAGGGAACACATTCAGATCACAAGTAAAATCTGGCATCATTAGAATTTGTGTGACTTTTCTAACAGTTTTTCTGAACCTAATTCCACCTGAAGAAAGACAAGGAACATGCCATATGTTGGATATAATATGTATAACTAGAATGGCACTCGGAGAGCTCAGACCTCCGCCAAGGTGCGTGACTTTAAAAATAGATCACAGATCACAGCTCACAGCTAGCGGTACCGTGAGGTTGTTATTAACAAGGCGTGTTTCCTTGTAACGTATCGCGGATGCCTCTCTCATTCAGCAGCCTCACCGTGGATGGCCAGCAGCTCCCACACACACTCTCAGAAGGAGGCTAGTCATGCATCATCAACACGTCATCAGTTAATGCTCAGGCTGATCCGAATCCTTAAAAATATTCCTTAAAAATATTCCTGAATCCGGATCATGATCCATGATCCAGAACGCCACCAAACTCTAATGGATTGTTCATTGTGCCACACCCCACCCCTCTAAAAGAATTCATTCTAATCCTTCGTGGACTTCTGGAGTAATCCTGCTAACGGACAAACAAACAAACAAACAAACCAACTCCGTTGAAAATATAACCTCCTTCCTAGGCCTTCAGCCTTGGCGGAGGTAATAATAATAACAGATAGCAATCAGAAGAGAGAACCTGTCCAACGTAGGTCTCCCAGCATGGGTCCTGCTGAGAGCGGGTGTTCTTCTCGAACAGAGCTGTCTGGTTGGAGACGGTCCTTGAGCTGCTCGTGCTGGTGTTCGTAACGTTCAGCACCGTGGCGATGGTCGCTATAGTGCTGTTGTGATGCTCAGCGACAGAGATCTCAGAAACCAGGGTGGAGAGGCTGCCTACCTCAGGCTGAGAGATGGTGGCCAGGAAGGAGCTGGGGTCAGACCAGTTACCTGGACTCACTGGGACCTGGAAGACACATATACTATGATCCATCAGCAGCTACATGCTATGCTAACTCCTATATGGGCAACTAATCATGTAATAGCTGGTGTCAAAGGAATAGTTCAACATATTGGGTAATGACTTAATTTCCAAGATTGAGATGAAAAGATACACACATCAGTCTCATGCCTGTGTGTTAAGTGCAGAGCTTGAGACAGGCCAAGGTTAGCCTAGTTTAGCATAAAGACTGCACACAGGGGAAACAGCTAGTCTGGCTGGCTCACTCCAATTTCATTTAATCCGTACACAAACAGAAATGTATGAACAACTGTTTGTGGTTTTAGGGTGAGTAACGTGGTGAACAACAGCCGCGCACAGACACCACACAGAAGTACTGGATACTTTGCTACTTGACCTGGCCTACCGTGGCGATATTCACCTAAAAGTTCACCAAAGTTGAACTCCACGTGAATGCAAAGATGCAAATTTGCTTTTGCCATGGGAAGCAAATATTTTTTCGCCCCTTTGCTCGCATAGAGTGGAAGTAAATGGGAGGCAAATGTTAATTCCGTGCATGTGTGACCGTGCCTTAAAGTTCACTATTGACTGTTCAA
>CAKAOH010026184.1:0-24751 GCA_916701665.1 Sebastiscus tertius | reverse complement strand
AGGATATGAACAGCGATCTCCTCCTGACAGTCCTGCGTTTATGCCACGTAACTTTCAATATCAATCGCTCAACATATATGTCACTTGCTCTGCACATTGCTCACTGTACTACTTCCCTTGCTCTGACCGAATGCATTCAACATATCCGTGGTTTGCAGAAACGTCCAATGCCTGGTGACTGGGCTGCTCCATGGCCTGGTCCCATTGCTTGCCTGCAAACTTCTCTCCCACACCTGGCTGCATGAGGGCGCCACGGTCTCCCTATCTGGACAAGGACACTTTTACCCATTCAAACTAATTGACAGAGGTCTTTAAAATGAGCAAGTTTAGGGGGTTTTGGCTTTTGATCAGGATTTATGCAGTTATTCAGACCCAAGGGCAGACCCACACCTTGGAGGGATTATATATCCTCTCTAGCCTGTGAGTGCCTGTAGATTCCCCCAGGAGAAGTCTAGGCTACTTTACTTTGCAATGCTCCCACCATGTTTATGAGAGCTTCTTAATTATCCAGATTTTATTCAAGGTTACATGAGTGATAAAATCCATGTTGGGACAGTCTCAGCAGTTCAGAGATACAGAGAGTATATTAAACTAGAAACATGGGCAGGTCCAGGGCCACTTGTTCTTTGGGGTAGTAGTTCCCACTGAGAACCATCCACACACAGACTCAGGACATAAAAACCAAAGGAAGTGGGCTTTGAGGATTTGAGTGAATGGTTTCCTACACATCCCAAAATGCCTTTTTGTCAAGTGGAATTAATATGTTGTATTCAGATGTTGTGTGTAATGGTGGTGGTGGACAGAATGAAACTAGTGATGGTGAGATTTTAAGTGATATTAAAAACAAGACAGCAAGTTTTTCCAGTCCAGAAACTTGATTTTTAAATTGAAGTTGAAACCACACACGGTGAATGATAAAAGCTTATAAAGCCATTCACAACAACCTTCTGTGTACAGTGGCTTGGGGCGGAAGTGGCTCGCGGCTGCAGCTTTACATCGCTCCCTGTCCGGACCTCACCGCATCGTGACGGGGCTCCCTGCTCCTGGTGCGACTGTCGACCGGGGCGGACTGTCCTCAGTGCGCTCCAACCGGGTGGTGCCGCGGCCCATGTAAAAGGCGCCAGAGGTCTGTGGCGTTGTCGGCAACCCACCCGACCCATCTTGAAACACGGGCCAAGGAGTTTAACACATGCGTGAGTCAGAGGGTGCAAGCCATACCCTGTGGTGCAATGAAAGTGCGGGCCGGTGCGCGCAGGCTGAGGTGGGATCCCGGCCCGCACCGTCAGGGGAGGTGGAGCGTGAGGTCAGGGGAGGTGGAGCGTAAGGTGGAGCGTGAGGAAGATGGTGATGAGAGGTTAACGTCACGCTGCTGTAAAGTGGTATCGGTGCCGTTGTATCGGAGCTGTTTTGCGAGTATGAGTACATGAGCACAGTATCGACCCCGATACCCGATGCTGGTATCAGTATCGGTGCATCCCTATTCCTTTTTCACAAAGTCCATGTTTGGTCTCCTATTTCAGAAGGTTTCTCGAGGTGGAAATCACAAATCACTTTGCTCAGTTCAGTATAAAGATTCGTACTATTTACTGACTATGTCGTTCTTTCACCTTTTTCCTACGCTAAGTGGTTGCATCACCGTTCAAATGCACTTCAGTACGTACAAACAGGAAGTGAATGTATCAGTGATAATGGTGATTCAGTACCATCAATATAGTCTCAGCTTTCAGAAGAGTGCATGTAACAACACAATGTGTAATAATCTGACGCATTTTGTAATAAACGGCCTGATAGCAATATGTAATAAATTTCCCTGCATTTTGATAAGTTATTACATATTGCAGTAGTTATTATGAAATGCTGGAGTTTTTCATGTAATAATAGATGCATTTATGTAATAACCAACCAAAATGGAATGTCTTCATTTATAAAAATCGTTTTTCTCTTTATATTATTTTATACAAATCATTATAAAAGATACAATTAGTTCAATAGATTAGTACATTATCTTCCAAAGCTACATGAAGATGAAGACTATTGTGGTTCTTTATTACAATGAATGTATTATTACATTTTCATCCAAAAATTGCAGCTACTGCATTCTGAAATAATCCTTGCAATATGTGATAATTTATTACAAAATGATGGGAAACATATTAAATAATGCGTTCAAGCTGTTCATTACAAAATGCAGCGGACACAGTGTTGCTCTTTGAAAACACACACACACACACACACACACACACACACACACACACGCGCACTGGGCTATGAGACAGGCACGCTGCTCCCCACCTTAGATGTCCCCTGTGACCTGAAGCCCAAATAGAGCGGCAAAGTTTGGGAACCACAGACCATGTGTGTGTGTGTGTGTGAGTGTTGGGAGGTGAGATGGGTGCTGAGTTACACTGTCAGGGTCACCTCTGCAGCCCCTTGTGAAAGCCCCTCACAATACGCCACCTTGAGGTAACAATGACCCCATTGTTCGTCCAGACAATGCTGTCTGAAGGACAGGGTTAAAGGGGCGGAGGGAGAGGAGGGGTGGCGGGGCAAAGGGGACAGTGGGGGACTCAGCACCTGGTAACAGTGGATGTGTGGGAGGTGGAAGTGGAGGGGGTCTAGGGTGGTTACAGTCCATCAGTCAGCAATGGAAGTGTTTAGTCCTGCGAGGCGAACATGCAGCACTGATGTCGGGCCGGACCACTGACCTGAGGCAGGCTTTCCCCAAGCTGTGGTCCGGGACCCAGCGGGGGTCCTCAGGAGGGCGTAGTCAGAACCACAATAGGTAGGCTTAAAGGAAATTAGGAAGTCAAATTCACACACACATTCAGAGCCTCTGTATGTTACCTCCGGTCCTCCATACAGTTTGGGAATCTGGATCCCAGAATGATAAGAAATGAGGGGAGATAGAGAAGGATGGGGGATGTTGTCAGCATTCCAAATCCCACCACCTTCGTTTTACTGAATTTATGGCGTGTGTGTGTGTGTGTTTGCTTGTGCTTAAAGGTCCCATATTGTAAAAAGAGAGATTTTCATGTTTTTTATATTATAAAGCAGGTTTAAGTGCTATATAAATACTGTGAAAGTATCAAACCACTCAATCCATGAAGAAATATACACAGCCCTTATTCAGAAACTGTGCTTTCCAAACAAGCCGTTAGGATTTCTGTCCATTTGTGATGTCACAAATCTACAATATTTAGACCATTTTTAACCGTTTTAAACGTAAACATACTAAATGTGTACCAATTTATTTCCTGTAGCAGTGTATGTGAATGACAGGAAGTAAACATGGACCCAAACTGTTTCCTAGCAACACAATTCCGTTGAAATGTGCTAAAACAGAGCGTTTCAGACAGAGGGTTATTACAGGTATATTCAGATAGACATGATGAGAAAAATAATGTGTTTGAACATTACAGCATGTAAACATGTTCTAGTAGAAACCCAAAATACAAGTTTGAACCTGAAAAAGAGCATGATGTGTCCCCTTTAAGAATCTGAACTTGTAGCTTTTCCAACTATGTTTTTTTTTTGTTGCTGTTTTCCTCCATCAGCCACAAGGGGCAACAATGAGCCCTTTCCAGTTTGGAGTGCCAGAATGACGCAAGAACACAAGGAGGAGATTTATACCTTATTAGAAGTCAAACAGTATGTTTTGTTTTTACAAAGAGAAAAAGCTAAAACATTAGGTAAACTTTTTGACCTACAATTAGGGATTTGGGATGCATCTGGGACTCCCATCTCTCCTGTATAGTGGATTGAACAGCTCTAAACAGAGCTGGAAAAAGGCAAGTTTGATGCTGCATTCCCGTGGATCAGGAAGATGGTAGACGGCAAACCAAATGTCATCATAGTGGACAAGAGCAGGACGGTAAAATTAGTTAAGGCCAGCAGAGAATACTCAACCCGGTCTCACAAGAAGGCATGTAAATACCACGACAGAACACGGACATTCAGCATGGCATGAGTACGCAGTTTAGCCATTTCGCGTGTCCTTTGTACGCTACGCAAACGTTCGCAGTTAAGTTTAGGCAAGAAAACCACTTAGATAGGGCAAGGGAAAATGTCATGGTTGGGCTTAAAATAAGTATGTAAACTAAATAAAATACATACGGAAAGAATGTAACACAACTATGGAAAACATGTCACAAACATCAATAAAAAACACGTGACAATCGTCACTAACGTAACTTACAAAACAAAACACAGATTAACAACCGTCTCCTGGTTAAAAGGCCGCACCCGCCCACCATCAGAGGTCTTTCTCGCTTTTTATACCACGTCACCAACTCTTACCGCAGCATTTATATGTGGATGTGTTTAAATTGCAGTCAGTACAGGACACATGATGTACAAATGACAAGCGGAAATCAAGAAAGGCGTACTTATTGCACGCTAAACGCCTTGCACATTATCATGGCATTTATATGCCTTTTCATGCTAATGGGCTGGAATACTGGCAGGGGTAACAGTAGAAGGCATTGCCATCCAAAGTTAAAATACTTTATCGTTTTGCCGTCCTCCGTGATGGAATTTACAACCACATGTTACAAAGCTCCCTCGCCCAAGGAAAAAGTTTTTTAAAGTTTGCAACAGACTACAGAGAAAGCTGCATTTTATAGCTATAGGATCACACACACATTTTTTTTTTTTTTTTTACCAAAAGCTGCAGATTGCAGTGACTGAAACCAACATCTCAGAAGTCCTGTCTTTATCAAGACGTTGTTGCACACCTTCATAATAGATTGGAATGTGTTGGATGTATTGGTAGTGAGCTTGCTAGCTACCAGGATAAAACGTTTAAATTAAAAAAAAACTTTTTATGGAGGCTAACAGTTATATATTTATATGCTATAGACTAAACTGTTGCTGTATTTCTGACAAAATTTATATTGTTTTGCTCATATAACTCTTCTTAAACCTGAAAATGTTTAGCCACTTGAAAGCGGAGGACAAGAAGAAGAAGTTGTGAATACAACATTAGCTGTGTTTCCATTCACATATTTTTTTACTCTCATTTGAGGTGTTTTTTGATTTGTCGAAAAATATTGAATGCACTAAATGGGATATGGAAACTTCTTTGCCAACTGATGAGCTGTTTCTGCGTCAGCGTCTACACGGATATTCCCATAAACATGCGAATGCTTGTCTTCATCTCAGGACAACATGAAACATGACCAATACTAGCTGACATGAAAGAACTATTAAAGGTCCCATATCATGCTCATTTTCAGGTTCTTACTTGTATTTTGTGTTTCTACTAGAACATGTTTACATACTTTAATGTTTAAAAAAACCTTTATTTTCCTCATACTGTCTGTTTGAATATACCTGTATTCCCCCTTTGTCTGAAACGCTCCTTTTTAGTACATTTCAATGGAATTGCAACAGAAATGTGTTGCTAGGCAACAGCTTGGCTCCATGTTTACATCCTGTCAGCTGATGTCATTCACATACACTGCAACAGGAAATAAACTGGGACACATTTAGAATGTTTATGTTTAAAACTTTGAAATGGTCTAAATATTGTAGATTTGTGACATCACAAATGGACAGAAATCCTGACGGTTTGTTTCAAAAGCTCACTTTCTGAATACGGGCTGTGTGTATTTCTCTGTGGATTAAACGTTTCGATTTCACAGTATTTATATAGAACTTAAACCTGCTTTATAACGTAAAAGCCATGAAAATGTCCCTTTTTACAATATGGGACCTTTAAAACTCGCCCAATTGAAACAAATTCCTATAGACCTCTCTATTTTTCTCTCGTAGGTTAGATGACCAAGGAGACTTCTTTTGTTTCCGGTTCGCAACCTCCACTTCTTCTTCTACTGTTTACTTGCTAATTACAGCCATTCGTAGCCTATAGCGCCAACTTCTGACCAAACTAATCTAGCCAAGTTTATTCACTCCAAACCAGTTGATGGAAACACGCCTAATTCACTTTCTTTTTTTTTTTGCGACATATCAAAAGTTTGCTTAAAATTCAGTTGACGATTGGATGGAAACGCGACTACTAACATATCATCATCTTTTAAGTTTAGATGGCGAGCTTGTTAGTTTGCTGTTTGTGTATTTACACATGCAGCAGTTATAAACACCCTCATTCTACATGGCCTTCAATCGACTGCATGGCACACACCATAAAGGTCTAAACATGCAAACGTGTTATGTATGTGACTCACACAGAGACACACACACATGCATACAAACTCACCACCACTGCTCTTCACTCAGGGCCACAAAACAAATATATCCCATTACTGCTTGGCTATAATGGGCCCATTTTTCTCCCATAGTGATCTTTATGAATAGTGTATAAACCCGTCCACGCGTTGGATCCTTGGGGGGGTGGGGGGGTGACACTACCATGGGAGATGGGAAGAGCTCAAACATATTTCTGCTTTTTATCCTCCCTGATAAAGAACTCCCACTTACACAAACATACAGTACGGCATGCAGACAAACACACACACATGCACGGCAGTGAACACAAGACCTGAGAGTGCTTAAAAGCTCTGTCTAAACATAGATCCAAGGCCAACAGTGAGTGCTGTGGTCCTGAATGGAGCTCTGCCGTCGCTGCACTCTGCTGCTGCAGAATAAGCCACAATAGCTATTCTGTGTGCAGAGGAAAAAGGGCGTTATGCACTTCCTTTGAAATAACACTAATGGCTGAATATGCCTTGAATGCAGCCTCTTAGTTTTATTATTTAAAAAAAAAAAAAAAAAAAAAGTGCATAAATTCCATCATGTTTTATTGCGCCTCTTGTGTCGGCGGTGGCACAGTGAGACGTATGCGGTGGTGAATGTGGGGATTACTGCAGGTGTCAGTGTCTCTCTCTCTCTCTCTCTCTCCCTTCGTCTTGTCCGCGGTGTTGTAAAAAAAGCCCTTTGTTGTGCTCTGCAGTATAAATCATTTACAGGCTTTGCATAAATTTGTGTAATCTCCTTCATGGGGGCTGGGCAGCCTATCTGATTCACTGGGAGCCAGGGAAGAAGAGTCCACGTTGACGGTGCCAAACATGCATGTTGTGTGTGGAAACCGAAACCTGAACACAGTTAGTTACAGTTTCACATGCATTACACGCAACATGTGTGAGGAAACGCAGCCACATTCCAGTACAGCGAAACTCCAGGAAATACAGTGTGTGGCATGTTTCCCTCCCAGATGATCAACACAGTCTCACGGCTGTTCGTCAAATAATCACCAAATTTAATCTATTTGATTCGTGTACACAGACACAAATCTCCATTTTGTTTCGTGAAGCTTATCGCGACTTTCAACAACATATTTTGTGCATTTTCCTACGAATGACCAGCAACACGTGACGTACGTGCTAATTCCTACGGCAGTCTTTTAAAAATAAAACTACTTAGTTAGGTTTAGGAAAAGATTGCAGTTTGGGTTTAAACAACACTGGAATTGGCATTACTTAAGTACAGAAGTTACCTGACAAAAACTACTTTGTTAACTCCAGGAAAAGATGGTGGTTTGGGTTGGATAACTCTGGAAATGCCGTAAATTAAGTACGGAAGTTATGTGACAAATAAATCAACGATGAATTGTGGTTTCACACTGGACACAAACACCTGTCTCCTGGGCAAAAGTCCTGTGTTTTATGACCCACCCCGATTTCCTCCCTATGCAGTGTTTGCCGGTTCATTATACTTCCCGGTTCACAATTACATAGATTACATACAAATTGATTTTGTGCTTTCGTCTATGTACACGGATTAATACATTATATATCGTGACTATTTCACAAACTGTTGTGCAACTGGACTGAAATAATATACTGCGTAATATATATCTTATATCAAGATGTCATGAAAGGTGAAATCCATCCATTCAATGTTTGTAACCGCTTATCCTATTCAAGGTCGCGGGGGGGCTGGAGCCGATCCCAGCTGACATTGGGTGAAGGTGGGGTTCACCCTGGACAGGTGAAGAGCGGGGTACATCCTGGACAGGTGAAGGTGGGGTACATCCTGGACAGGTGAAGGTGGGGTACACCCTGGACAGGTGAAGGTGGGGTACATCCTGGACAGGTGAAGAGCGGGGTACATCCTGGACAGGTGAAGGTGGGGTACACCCTGGACAGGTGAAGGTGGGGTACAGGTACAGGTCTCCAGACTATCACAGGGCTGACACAGAGAGACAGACAACCATTCACACTCACATTCACACCAGGTGAAATCCTCCTTTAAAAAGAACTTGCATTGTTCCAAAACAGTGACAGACTCTTTGAGCTCAGAGTTTTTGCCTATAGAAGATTTTATTCTGTAATCATACACAGTTGCTTTAACCGTTGCAACTTTCATGAGAGTCCAGTTTTCAGCCTTTGTCACAGGAAATGACAAACAACCAGCAAAAAAACAGTACAGTGTGTTTTTTTAAATTAATTTACAGGAACAAAACACTACACCACACTAAATTAATCCCAAACCACTAAAGTAAGTAAGTAAAGATTGATTCAGTTATAAAGCACTTAAAAGTTACAAAGTGCTTCACAATGAAAGGGTAGAACAACGAAAAATGAATTAAACCAGGAACAGAATAAGAAGAAAACAGCTAATTCTTCAGTTCAAATAAGCAAAGGAATATAAGTGAGTGTTGAGAAGTTTTTCTTGAGACATTCAGTGGACTCTGGTGTAGTGGACATAGGAGACATTCAATTATAATTCTGGGTTGTTACAGCTTGAATTTGTTTCTTTTGTTTTCATAGTTTGGCCATTATTTCTACCAGTATTAAACAGTAGTACTTTCTACAACTTTCTGCTTTACTGAAGTGGTTTAGATCAGTGCTTCCCCCACAGCCCCATCAGATGAACTCACAGCCCAGTCGCACAGCAGTTTGTGGAATTGTCACAAAATTGAATCTATTTGATTTGTGTATATTAACAGAAATTTCCCTTTTTTTCATGATGGTCAACACAAAATCAATTCGTATGTAATCCACATTATTGTGAACTGAGAAGTATAAAGAGCAGAGAACGTCGCGTGAGGAGGTGCCGGGCTGGATGGGTGGGTCAAAAAACACTGGACTTTCGCTCAGGAGACCGCCGTTCATGTTCTGTGTGAAACCAGAAGTTAACATTGATTTATTTGTTACATAACTTCCGTAATGAAGTAACGCCACTTCCAGAGTTATTTTAACCCAAACTGCAATCTTTTCCTAAGCCTAACTAAGTAGTTCGTTGCCTAAGCCTAACCAAGCCGATGTATTCCTAAACCTAACTAAGTAGTTTGTAGCCTAAACCTAACCAAGTTGATCTTTTCCTAAACCTAACTAAGTAGTTTGTTGCCTAAGCCTAACCAAGCCGATGTATTCCTAAACCTAAGTAGTTTTATTTTGAAAAGACTGGAGCGGAAATTGACACGTGTGCCACATGTTGTTGGACATCGTAGGGAAAAGCACGGAATACATTGTTGAAAGTCGTGCTGAGCGTCACAAGAAAAGGGAAATTCGTGTCTATGTACACGAATCACATAGATTCAATTTCGTGACTATTTTACGAACTGCTGTGAGACTGTGTTGGAACTCAATACGGCTTCATCAACACCACCCGTCTGGTTCCAAATGTGTCCATTTTAATTTATCTTTAACTGGATATTATTAAACACTATTGTTACAATATTTTTTCATACAATTAAACTGTGAATGCTTAGGTTGGTTTAGAGGCAGAAGCTAGACGTTTAGCTATTCCAACCATTTATCCATTACTTTTAGTTAGCTGACTATTTCAACTGCAATATTCTTTATTTTTAGATTACTGTTAAGACTTCTGCCTCTCTGCTTGCTAACTACTTTCCACGTACTCTCAATTGTTACAGCTGACTCAATATATGGATATACATTTTTTATTTTCCCAAAAAATGTTATCAAATTGTTATTTTAAAAAGAATTGTGCACCATAATATTTCCATGTATCCTCTGGTCACTGCAGAAGTACAAGTAGGATACAAGTTCCCCTGGTTGGGAATCACTGCTTTAGATACTCTGGCTAAACTGTTGACTTGTTTACAACCTGTCTAATTCTCTGACTTGCTCGTGTTTCTTGGCTTTTCAGAACTGGTTTTAGCGATTCTGTGTTCTCCATTCTCAGCAATATCTTCAGAGAGTGCAATGTTGTCATATCTGATAGAAATTATTCCAAAACTATGAAATAATTGCAATTTCTTTCGTTAATAATTTTATAGGCTGCAGCAAATCAGAAATGCACTCCTACAGCAGTTATGTCCACAGTGTACCTTAGATATTTTTCCTATTTAATCAGATTTATAATAGTTTATACTGTTCATTCATGCCCATCTAAAGCAACTTTTACCACTGGACAAACAACCCACAAACACCCACTAACATCTGGCTTTTGTCTTCAGTGTGAAAGGTTACAATCTGCATTCATCCCGGGGACAAATGACTCTGCAGTAGTCACGGGTATTTATCGACTCCAGCTCCGATCGGCAGTGATGGAAACATGACACCCGGGTGGACGTGTTAATTTACACCCCTTTTCTGGCGTGATGCTATGTGACACGTGTTGAAGTGGATATATAATAAATAACACACACTTCATTCAAACTCGACAGAAACAAAATAAAACTCATCAAACCATCTTGGTTAGTCTTTCCATGTTCCAACAATCAGCAACTTTGGTTTGGTCGAAATAAACTCTTAATTCATCAAGTTAGATTTGAAAAGGAACAAGCGTTATATGCACTCCTCAAAGCCTTTGACCAATCACAGGTCATTTCATTGAGAGAGCGTTCCTATTTGATGTGCTCCGGTCACGTGACCAGAACTTGGCGTCCCTTCACCAGATTTCACAATGGCGGCGGCGTCACAAACTTTGTCATTTTACAGCTAAACCGTACACTACAAGATGATTCTGAAAACATCTGAGGAGAAAAATAGACATTAACGTAACAGAATATTGATTCATATTTGATCAGCGCTGCCTAGTTTGACCGCTTGATTGGAGTTCGCGAGTGATTGACAGCCGGCTCTCATAGACAGCAGATGGACAGAACTCAGATTAGCTCTTACTGCTTGTTTTCCTCTGGTCTGTGAAATCTTGCAGATGCCGTTAGGAGCACCAGAGGACACAGAGGAACATGATTTTTTTCAGGTTACCTGTTGTACTACTGTCACGATATAGCGACCGTTTTATAGAAATAACTTCTTTTAATCATATTTGCTCCAATCTCGCCTACTTCAGCTTTAAGCACGTGTTTACTGCAACTGAAAAAGTGAAGCGGAGGGGTCTGACAAAGCGTCATTGACAAGTTGAGATGAGAAATTAGTAGTCTTTCCACCGTTCCAAAAATCACCAACTCTGGTTTGAAAGTTTGAAAGAGAGACTGAATTAGTAACAGATTTAAAAAAAAAGAAATAACTACCGTAACATTTTCACTGTTTACCAACCCTGTTTTCGGGCGCATTGGTGACGTTAAACATAAAAAAGAAGGCATACTGGTCTACTGGAAATGAGAAAGGAGTCTATCACCTATTTATAGCAGGTTGTATATGTATGGTGTATGCGCTAATGTTGGTGGAAAAAGGGTATAAGAGTTTTGAACTATTTGAAAAGCTACCATTGTCTCTGAGGAGAAGTCATCTGTTCCTTCCTGAACTGCTGGTCGATATCACCCTCCCCACACATTTCTCCCCTCTGTTCCGTCCAAGTGAGTTTTATTTGAATGGAGGGCTTATTCCCAGTAAAACCACTATGGCTGCTGTCACAGTGTCCTTGCAGTTGTTCCATTATGCATCGTCCATGAAGGAGCTCCAGGACTTTTTTTGTGTCTGGATGACATCATCACTCCGGTCTGTCTCTCCGTCCTTCAGCTCAAAGAAAGATCAGCTCAAATTCATTAATCATACAATAACTGACTTATGGAAATTAGATGATTCCTTCAATAGCATGAAATCAAATCAAATTGTAGGACTGTATCAAGAAAGTTAGCTGAAATCACTTGGCTTAAAGTCTATTCAGGACATTATTATTTGTTCCTAAACAGATATTCTTTAAATCATACAATCTCATATATCTCCCACACCATCAATTTCTATTCCTCCCCCACACCCCCTCCACACACACACACACACACACACACACACACACACACACACACACACACTTCCTCAGTGCAGTGATGAGACTGCTGTACGACAGTACTGTAAATCATTGTGAGGCGGAGCGCAGCGCTGAAGCTCAGTGACAGAAGATAAAACATGCAGCGGCAGGCGGACTCTCCGCAATGAGCTCCGCACACCTCCACCTCCTCTCCCTCTCCTCCAGAAGACACTCTGACTGTATTTAGTCGCATGAAAAAACCATCCGCTCCATCCAGAGACAGTTTCACTCACACATTAATCACCTCAAACAAACATCTTAAAACAGAAGAATGTGGACAGAAGGATGGAGGTTTATGGACAGTATATGACCTGGAAGAAAATATACTGCATCCAGCACTTCTTATAACCAAGACCTGGGACCTGTGTCAGACCAGGTCCAAACTCAGTAACGAATTCTATTGCTGCAGGCTTTGGGTCCAAGTTAATACATCTAATACCCAAGTGGATTCAAGTTTTTGGATTTGAGGCATGCAGCAGGAACTATGAAATGAAGGGGAAAATGCCATCGTGATCTCTCAGAGTTACAGGAAATGACCACGACCTCTTAAAGGGACTGTTTGTAAGAATCAGAAATTTCTTGTTAACAGCGACACCTGTGGCTGTTAAGTCAACGAAAATCAGCGTCCTGTTGCTCGCACTTGTGCTTGCTCTACATAGACATGAACGAGCATCGCTCAAAACAGCCTCCCGACCGTGGCCGAAGGGAACAGGGGAGACACCGGAGTTTTGGTCGGAGACGATAACGTTTCTCTCTGCGGAGCCCCGTCACTTCACAAGACACGGGAAACCTCTGTTGGTCTGGAGGAGCTGCAGCAGTTATTTCTGCACAAATGTCCACTGTACATTCACTAGATATTCTCAGAGCTAAACTAACTCTTCTGCAGTGTGGAGTGTGCGCGCATGCACGTGTGAGTGGAGAGAAAGAGCGAGAATGAGCGCGGTGTGTGAGTGAAGGCAAGCAGGCAGAGGAGCAGAGTACAGCAGAGACTCCGGTCCTCCGTCCTCCGACCACAGCCAACACTGTTTAACAGACGGGCTTCACTAGATACAACCTTGTGGTTTTGGTGCTTCTGTGTAGTTTGTGTTGGAGTCTGAACAGCATAGCCAGACGCGAGCGCCGTTGGGAAACCGACCCGCAATGATTTATATGTGTAAGAAGTTACAAACAGTCCTTTTAAATTAAAAGAAACGTTGTTCATTCATTTTTCAGCATCACTGATGAGCGTTTGAGGACAGCAAATCCTGCTTCTGTATGTATTCATTGGTTTTTAGTATCCTCCACAAAATGTTATTAATTTGCAGCATTTTTTCTGAGTATTGTAGGTTTTTTCTCCATTTACTTGTCCTCTTAATCATTTGCATATGTTTGCTTAAGTTGCAGTGCGAGCCACCGTACGACGGGGAGATGAGGGACGGAAGGAGAAGAGTTTAGATAATTGACATTGAAATGAGTCACACAGCAACAATCAAATGGGTCTGGAAGCAGTTGTGAGGTAAAATGAGAGCCGCAGCGTGAGACTGCCACGGCCCGGTTTTCAATCAGACTCGCTTCCTATCTCACCTGTTCAAGTATAATTGTAATACACACACACACAACACACACAGAATGTCAGAGTACACAGTGAAGTCTTCCTCTCTTTTTCTCTCTCTCTCACACACACACACACAAATCACTTGCCAGGATCATTTTGCACGTCCTCGGTGGGGAACCCCATCAACTTTCACAGCAGGTAACAGAGCAATGAAACACGTTTCAGACTGTCGTACCTGGCTCACTCACATACACACACACACACACACACACACACACTGCGGATGCGTTTACTCAGAGAGGTAGTAGGTTAGTCCAACATGGTGGCTACACCACACAGGGATGTATGCTGCTACAAGAAATGCCAAATGGCTCTCAGGTAACAGATCTGATAACAGCTACTGGATCAACCCGTTCTCACTCCCAACTCGTCAAATACCACCAATTGGTCAGTGCCCCTCAGCATCGGAAACCGACCCTTTAGTGACGGTTTATGATGAACCGGGCTTTCAACTAAATCCAATGTAAACCCACCCGCGGCGTTATTCGATGGTCGGAGCAGTGACGTAGTATTAATATTGTGATTTCCGCTAACGGCAGGCAAGAGGGGTGGTGGATGGGTCAAACAAACACAAGACTTTCAACCAGGAGACCGCTGTTCGTGTCCCGTGTGAAACTAAAAGTAACTTTGACTTATTTTGTCACGTCAATCTTTAGTAACATGACTCGTCGGTATCGTCAGTATAAAGCCTCGGACACACCGGGAACATCAGGAGCGTGTGGTGGTTGCGTGGCGTGGTCGCTGCGTGATTCACACGTCGGGTGTTCATACCTGCTGCTTGTCTGCTGTTTCTGCTGCTGCAGCTGCTGCTGTCAGCCCTTTCTTTCTACATAGAGTTTGCCTTTTAATGGCCATTTAATTTCATTATAAATATCATTTATATTTATTTTAGACAGAGAAAGGTTAAGAAACGTGTGGTAATTTGTAAATAATAGTAATAATCCATAATTAAAACTCTGTACTATAATTCATTCATGGAGCTCTCCCAGTCACTGCATGTTCTACAACACTGTCCGGCACATATTTCAGAATAAAAGCCTTGTGTTAACAAATGAAGGAATTCTGTCCACAGAAAAAAAATGCTTGAGGGCTTTTATTTTGAAATTAAAGCAGGAAGTGTTGATTTAAAAATAAGTCTTTACATTTGTTTTCATCTCCGTAACATATTCTACAGATAGACCTCGAAACTGTAGTAAACTTGCTGGTATGATGTCAATATACAGTCAATAGATCACCTTCACTGTCCGTAACATATTCTACAGATAGACATTGAAACTGTAGTAATGTAGCTGATATGATATTAATATACAGTCAATAGATCACCTTCACTGTCTGTTGCGCGTCAAAAATAGGCGTTGAAACTGTAGTAATGTAGCTGATATGATATTAATATACAGTCAATAGATCACCTTCACTGTCTGTTGCGCGTCAAAAATAGGCGAGACCTCTATTCTCTAGAAGAGACGCAGCTGAGACGCACGTCTCACGCGGGCAGTGTGGCTGCTCTAACCTGTTAAGCCCTGGGACGCACATACAACGTCAGGAGCACGTGGCAGCTGTGTGGCGTGGTGGCTGCGTGATTCACGCGTCAGGTGTTCACACTAGCTGCATGTCGGCTGCATGTCAGCTGCTTCTGTCAGCCCTTTCTTTCTACATAGAGTTTGCCTTTTAATGGCCATTTAACTTCATGATAAATGTGATTTATATTTATTTTAGACAGAGAAAGGTTAAGAAACGTATGGTAATTTGTAAATAATAATAATAATCCACAATTAAAACTCCGTACTACATTCATTCATGGAGCTCTCCAAGTCACTGCATGTTCTAGAACACTGTCTGGCACATATTTCAGAATAAAAGTGTTAACAAATGAAGGAATTCTGTCCACAGAAAAAACGCTGGAGGGCTTTTATTTTGAAATGAAAGCAGGAAGTGTTGATTTAAACCCCATACTTTATCAATTCAAGGAGCTCTCTAAGTCACTGCGTGTTCCACAGCACTGACTGCTCATATTTCGGAATAAAAGCCTCGTGTTAACAAATGAAGGAATTCTGTCCATAGAAAAATCGCTTGAGGGCTTTTGTTTTGAAATGAAAGCAGGAAGTGTTGATATAAAAATAAGTCTTTACTTTTCTTTCATCTCCGTAACATATTCCACAGATAGACCTTGAAACTGTAGTAATGTATCTGATATGATGTCAATATACAGTCAATAGATCACTTTCATTGTCTGTGACATATTCTACAGATGTCTAGACATCGAAACTGTATTAATAGAGCTGATATGATGTTAATATACTGTCAATAGAAACGGTCAAACTAGGCAGCGCTGATCAAATATGAATCAATATTCTGTTACGTTAATGCCTATTTCTCTCCTCAGATGTTTTCAGAATCATCTTGTAGTGCACGGTTTAGCTGTAAAATGAGAAAGTGTGTGACGCAGCCACCATTGTGAAATCTGGTCGATCACATGACCGGAGCACAGCCAATAGGAACGCTCTCTCAATGAAATGACCTGTGATTCGTCAAAGTCTTCCGTCACAGGCTAAATGTTCTAAAGTCTGAAAACAGAGCCATGAGGAGGAGCAGAAGTCTAGTTTTCTCTCAGAACACTTGAATTACAATATGCTGAAAGGTTATTATGGAATTTTTGCCCAATGATGCCAAAAATATACTGACTACTGACACTTTAACTTGAGAGTTTTCATTTTCTGCTGCTTTCTACTTTTTACTCCACTGCAATTCAGAGAGAAATATTGTACTTTTTACTCCAGTTATTTGGCAAATTAATTCAGATTAATAATGCCAAATGAGTACTTTTACTTTTGGTAATGGTAAGTGTATGTTGATACAAATACTTTTGTACCTACAGTATGTACCTAAACCTAAGTAACATTTTGAATGCAGGACTTGTACTTGTAACAGGGCTTTTCTACGCTGTAGTATTGCAACATGTTACTTAAAGCTAGGGTTGGTAATGTATTTCAAAAACATTTTTTGTTATATTTGTTGAAATTCTCATTACACCCCGACAGCGATCAATAAATGAAATGCTCTGACAAAATAGAAATAAAAGAAATAAAATCTCTGTGGTTGTTGCAGGACTGTAATACGCCTGTCTGTCTACCTATGTGCACTCTGCCTGTGCACTCATTGGGAGTCTTCCACAAGCTGTTAGTTGGACGGCTGTGAGTACTAGCAATAGCCAGATGTTGGTTGTTTACGTTCATAAAGATGATTTTGGGGGAGTGGCTCACAAGGGATGCCTGAAGGGACGGACTGTCCAGCCCAGTTGCACAGCAGTTCGTGAAATAGTAATTTCAAACTTAATGTATTGATTTGTATACATAGACACAAATTTTTCTTGTGATAGTCAGCATGAAATCAATTCGTATGTAATCCACGTAATTGTGAACTGGGATGTGTAAAGAGCGGCGAACGCGCCATAGGGAGGAGGTCGAGGTGGATGGGTGAGTCAAAAAACACAGGACTTTGGCCCAGAAGACCGCCGTTCATGTCTCCTATGAAAGTCAAAGTTGATTTATTTGTCACATAAGTTCCATACTTAAGTTACACCACTTTCAACGTTATTTTAACCCAAACCGCAATCTTTTCCTAAACCTAACTAAGTATTTTTATTCTGAAAAGACTGGAGCGGAAATTGACACATGCGTCGCGTGTTGCTGGTCATTCGTAGGAAAAAGCACGAAAAATACGTTGTTGAAAGTCGTGCTGAGCATCACGAAGAAAAATGTGAAATTCATGTCTATGTACACGAATCAAATAGATTCAATTTTGTGACTATTTCACGAACTGCTGTGTGACTGTGTTGGACTGTCAGTCTTGCTGACTTTCTCTCTCTAGGGACTTTTGGAGCTAGGGCTGCTGGCTACTTTCATTGGAGAAGAGTTGGCAACACTGGGCTCAGTTTTTCGGTTGGATAATTTTCAAAATCTAGTGTACTCTTACCAGATTCTTAAGATTACTAACCCTAGCTTTAAGTAAAACATCTGAGGACTTCTTCCACCACTGAATGATGCGGTGAATGGTGGCTATACAAAGCGACCGGAGTTTGCATCCTTAGTCTCAGCTGTAGTTCGGTTGAGTCAATAGAAGCGCTTGAGTTAACGAAAGAAAAAGATAAAGAAAAAGAATGGTTTCTTTTAAATGTTGATAATCACATTGTGTTTCTGATACAAGTCACTTGTATGCATTAAACCAAGACCATGATGTTTCCCTGACCTTAGCCCAACATAACATAACCATCAAAAGGTTTAATAATGCTGTGGTCACTGCGTGTGGATATTGTATCACAAGATCAGATATTTTGGTTCAAAACAAATGAAATGCGTTGTCAATGAAAATGTTACTGTGAGTGTGAACTGGGTGTTCCTGACAAAGAACACATTGCTCTCTATGAAACTTCCCTGAATACAAAAAGGTTTGGATGAATGTAGTGGATGAAATCACTCTTTAGTTGCTAGAGCACTAAATTGACTTTTCTCTGTTTTATTTGTCACGTCCTCTTTGTGTGACACTTACGTATGCACCATACATAACCTTCATAAATTCTCCCTCTGAAATTAAAAAAAGCCGTCTCCATAGTGTGCTTATTACTTTCTGCCTTAACCCTGCAACGCTTCGCCTTTGTTGGACGTGAAAATTACAGTTATTTGACGCTACATCTGTTAGTGATGATTCATCTGCGTCCGAAATCTCAATTCATTACTCGCTATAGAGCAAACTATTGAGTGTTTCATATGTAGGGAATCTTGAGTGAGTAACCACGGGAGTGATTTCAGACACAGTGCAGTTCTCATAATACATCCACACTCAAGACACAACTCTTTAGCCATCTCAAGGCTGCGTTACACTCAGCTCAGCCCTGTATCTGTGGTGCTACTGACAGCAAAATCAGACAAACTAAATTACACCCAAGAACAAAGTGGAATGCACAGTGCATGTCCACCTTTAATCTCATCTATCCAGTCTGTTATTCACATTCTTTTGCCTTTTCTCTTCTCTCTCTCTCTCTCTCTCTCTCTCTCTCTCTCTCTCTCTCTCTCTCTCTCGTAGGGTTCATTGTCCTTTATCCAATGTCTCTGCCCTCTTTCTGCCGCTCTGTTTTCTGGGTGCGTCTCAGTGTTTGGTTGTTCAACCCTCGCTGCCTGACCAGCTGACCTGCTGACATGCTTTTATCCCGTCGTTATCCTCTCCTCCTCATTCTCACTCCCTGCCTCAGAAACAAGTGTAGCAGTGAACCAAACACACACACACGCACACACACGTAGTATGAAAGACAACATTTTATTGAGAGGCATTTTTAATATTTTGTTTACCTCATTTAAATACATAAAATAGACAGAATATTGCAACACCTCTCAGCATTATACAGCTCAAGAATAACAACCACAAAACCCTTTGTTATATACCCCTTTTCACAGCAGCCATTTTGACATGTCATAGCAAGGTAAAATGATCCCAATCCAGCCTGCTCTCATTCTCAGGGCGTCAAATACCTAGGCTCGTACCCTTTAGTGCCTGTATGACGCGCACCGGGCTTTCAGTTAACTATAATGTAAACCTGTCCACAGCAACAGTGAACGCTCCAAGAAAGTGCGCGGAAGTGGGAGTGTGGTGATGTAGTTTAAAGGTCCCATATCGTGCTCATTTTCAGGATCATACTTGTATTTTGTGTTTCAACTAGAACATGTTTACATGCTGTAATGTTAAAAAAAAACTTTATTTTACTCATACTGTCTGCCTGAATATGCCTGTATTTACCTTCTGTCTTGAACCCTCTGTTTTAGTGCATTTCAACAGAATTGCGACGAAACTGCAACAGAATTGCGTTGCTAGGCAACAGTTTGGGTCCATGTGTACTTCCTGTCAGCTGATGTCATTCACATACACTGCAACCAGAAATAAACTGGGACACATTTAGAATGTTTACGTTTAAATCTGTGTAAAGGGTCGAAATACTGTATATTTGTGATGTCACAAATATACAATATTTAGACCCTTTAGAAATCCTGACAGCTTGTTACAAATGCAGAGTTTCTGAATACGGGCTGTGTGTATTTCCCTGTGGATTTAGCGTTTTGATATTTTCACATTATTTATATAGGATTGAAGCCTGCTTTATAATAAAAAAAACATGAAAATCTCACTTTTTATAATATGGGAGGTGTCGCTGTTAACAAGACATTTCTGATTCTTACAAACAGTCCCTTTAACAAAAATAAACAGAATCTGAATAAAGTGGGAAAGTGAATAGAAGAATTCAGTTTTGTTGCCTAAACCTATGCAAGTGATTTTGTTTGAATTCACAACGTAATCGTTTACTGAAATTAATCAAGCTTTGTGCCAACAAACATCAACAACTTTACTTTTGCAACTCTTTGTATACCTAATAAAACCTTGTGTGTATGGATATTGGATACTGCAGTACATACATTTGCACATGGGGAGTTCTGCTTCAAACACAAGCACTACAACACTACGATAAAAGGCATCGACGGTGGATTAATTGCGAGTGTAGGTGTTCAGGTCGTCACCTGAAACGAGCAGGAGCCACTTGAACAGAGCAGCTGAGGACTGAGTGCAATCCAGCGTTGTCCTCTTCTGAACTTCAGCTAATCAATTAGTGTGATTTAATACACAGTCACTCCACACGGAGGCCAGCGGGGCTCAGTGTTCTCCTAATTTATACTGTATCGACCGTTTCACACACATGCAGAGAGAGAGGGAGAGGGAGGCAGAAGAAGCGGAGGCAGGCGGCTTGTGTTGAATGGTTGCGGGTAAATCTGGATCTCAGGGGAAAATTAAAGGATTGTTTTATTTTTAACAGTTTCACATTGCTGGAGTTTAAAGGGCTGGAAAGGAAGAGACGGAGAGCAAGCGGGGCAGAGAGAGAGACTGACTCAGAGAGTCCTCTCCTGTGAGCCCTCGTCTCGCCTTTGGCATAGAAAGTGAGCCTGCATATTACTCAGTCTATCACAACACAGCAGGAGAATGGGAGGAGAATTAATACACTTGGCTTTCATGCCAGTGTGCTCTCTCTCTTCCCCTTTCTACTCTCCTACCCTCCTGCTCTCTCTTTCTCTTCAAGCTCCACTGGACAAAAGCACTTTGTGTGCTAATAAAATTAACTTGTATATTGCTTTGATTTTTTTTTTTTCCTAGCTGATAACAACCAGGCTGAGTAAAAAAAAAAAGTAAAAAGAAGAAGAAGAAAACTCCTTGAATCTTGAGATTGTATTCAATTTTCTGTTCATTTGTAAGCTCAGGCTTCAGGGTGCTGCTGAGGCTCAGGGGCAAACACTTTTTGTCTGTGTGCATTTCAATGACATAAATAAATAAATAAATAAATAAATAGTATCCAGCCTGCCATACCCTCAGCAACCATCTATCTGCCTCCCATAAATCTGAATGACATTAACATTTAAAAAACCCAACTCCTGCCTGTCTGTGGATGGATGGGCCTCTCAGACAGACAGGCCTCCATTTTATTTATCCAAACGGCGGGCAGGGAAGACAGGCACCGCCACCGACAGACAGACAGGCATAAATCTGTGCAGGTTAGAACCGTTGAACCGCCTCAGCCGGCAGGTTAAGTGAATATCACCCTCTGCCTCCTGAAAAAAGCTCACACTCCCATTTCCCACTGCTGTTAAATATGTGTTTCATTTCTGCCTTATTTGGATGGAAAGTACCCTCTTTTATAGAAGGTCATAAAATATATAGTGTTTTTTTTAATGCTCTGCATAACATTTACATTTTCTTTTGTATAAATGTGATCGCCGCGACACGGGGCTGAATAAAACATTCATGGCAAAAGCCATTTCTCCTGTGACATTTGGTCTCCTATCCATCATCAGTTTTCTATATGCAGCCAGGAGAACAAACGCTGGTCAAATGTTTAAATGTGGCCTCTCCACATAAAATTCAAACCCTGCTTTCACATTAACACCCGCCGGCTAGTAGATGGAAAATGCTTTTTTTTTTTCCAGATAAGAGAAAAGTCAAATGGAAATGACTCGCAGGGCTGTTGTGGCAGTGGGGAGCGTGCTGATGGGCCTGGGAAATTGAAGCATGTCAGTAAAATTAGAAAACGCCAGCTCCGCCTCAACTGGCAGACATGTAAATGTGGCAGAGCCCCTCAGATGAGTCCATTATGGACCGACCCACGCAGCCTTTTCTCATCAGAAAACCCATCAGTATATTAAAAGGTATAGCCTCGGCACTGACAAATTAATTCTCTTTTTTTCCTCCTGACTGATTTGAATCGCTGCTGAACTTATCATTCATCTTCCTTCAGCAGAAAAATATCCTACAGAAAAATGAAGAATATTATTGTAATACAATTGTGTTTTCTAAATCAATGATATTAACAATAATATTGTACTGTTAAGACCTGAAAAAATAGAGAGCAATATTTGAAAAAATCAGTTTGATCATATTTTAGATATTCAGAACGTGGATGATGTGGTACAAGACGGAAACATTTTCATGCCTCTGTTCCTCATTGAAAGTCTTCTGTAAACTACTCTATACTATGTAAAGCAACAGTATTGTGTTATTATCAGGGCTTTATCAACGCAAATTTGTTTTAACGGCACTAATTTCTTTAACACATTAACGCAACTTGCAATTTTTAGGTTTTAGCTTGCTCAAAAGCTAGAGTGAAGATACTGTCATAATATGAAACTATAAAACCTGATGAATCCATCGGTACCAACCATGTCATACTAGCTGGTCATGAAGGAGGTTAAATAACGCTCCAAACTTACGCTAAATGTTGGCGAGGAAAAACCATCATGGCTATTTTCAAAGGGGTCCCTTGACCTCTGACCTCCAGATCAGTGAATGTAAATGGGTTCTATGGGTATCCACGAGTCTCCCCTTTACAGACATGCCCACTTTATGATAATCACATGCAGTTTGGGGCAAGTCATAGTCAAGTCAGCACACTGACACACTGACAGCTGTTGTTGCCTGTTGGGCTGCAGTTTGCCATGTTATGCTAAATGACCTGTGAGGGTTTCTGGACAATATGTGTCATTGTTGGTAAATGATTTTCAATAATAAATATATACATACATTTGCATAAACAAGCATATTTGTCCACTCCCATTGTCCATCTCCCTTTAAGGTACTTTTTGAACAGGTAAAAAATGTGCGATTAATTTGTGATTAATCGTGATTAACTATGGGCAATCATACGGTTAATTAAATATTTTAATAGATTGACAGCCCTAGTTATGATTTTATTCAAGTTACCTTGTAAATAGTACGTTTAAAGGAGCAGTGTGTAGGATCTATCTACATGTAACAGTGAGGTTGCAGGTTGCGACCAACTGAAACATCTCCCGTGTGCCAAGCGTGTAAAAGAACTACGATAGCCGACGTGAAAACGCAAAGGACCCTCTCTAGAGCCAGTTGTTGTAAGAGTAGCGTAGGTCATTTGGAGCAGAGCCAGTGCGTAGAGTGTGTGTGTTTGTACGTGGGAAGTGAGTGATGAAACGAGAGAGAGAGAGAGAGTGGCAGCGACGGCAGCAAGTAACGTTATTGACACCGGCCCAAGCAGGAAAAGTTAGCAGTGTTTGGTTTGTCCGTTCTGGGCTACTGTAGAAACATGTTGATGCAACCGCCTCCCAGTCCTCGCTCCAGCCTCGGTCTGGGGCTCATTCACATGAACGGAGGAAGAGAAATAACTCTGGATTCAGCTATTAGTACGTTTTACAACTTTTAGGACTAATTTGTTTTCATGTTTTATCAGACCAGGTTGCATGAAGTGATATTCAGTCAAATGTTTTACAGATTTAGAGCAAAAAAAAGAGAACTGAACTAATAAACAGAGTCAACTTTCATTTTACATTAAGGAAATGACAATCCATAATAGGAAAATAATGGACAAGTAGCAGATGAAGAGCACCAGTTATTTTCAGGATAACTTCTAGTCTAATCTATATCATATTTATACCACAGTAAAGCGTTAAAAGCAGCATTTCAAATCATCATCCATTATTTAAAGTTTGTCTGTAGTCGGTTTATCCATGATTAAATTGATTTCTCCAGTGAGATATATATCCTGGAATCATTCCAATAAAGTCATGCAGACCAAAGATAAACAGTTATCCAGTTGTACTCTTTTTTTTTTTAGCACTTTAACTTAAAGCGTTACTTAAAGCTAAATTCTTCTTTCACAAAGAGAGTCACAGTTAATGCACTGAGAAGTGTACTCCACTTGCAGGGCTCATAGTAGGCTACTGAAAGACAATGAATAAAACTCAAACTAACATATTAATATTGAGTTTAGTCACAGAGAATTAACAGAAGATGAGAGCTGGACACTATGCATGATAAGCAAGAATATTAGCTTCTGAGAAAGCTCAGGCGCAGGTCGACCTTTAATCGCAAGGTTGACGGTTTGATCCCCGGCTCCTCCTGTCGAAGTGTCCTTGAGCAAGACACTGAGCCCCTAGTTGCTCCGCAGGCGCTTCACAGCAGCCCACTGATCCTAAATGCTTAGAATGGGTTAAATGCAGAGGTCACATTTCATGTACGTGACGATAAAATAATGTGTATTGTAGTTAAAGGGACTATTTATAACAATCAGAAATGTCTTGTTCTACATAGACATGAACGAGCATTGCTCAAAACAGTGAGGAGACACACGTCAGCTAAAAGCACAATATCACTCTATATTTCAGCTGCTTGGCAGTAATGTTAGCTGACCAGACCAAGGTCTCTCCATGAATCAATGCTGATCCTAGTGTTGGCTTTTCCTGCCTCAGCCTCTCGACCGCGGCCGGAGGGAACAGGGGAGACACCGGAGTTTTGGTCGGAGACGATAACGTTTCTCTCTGCGGAGCCCCGTCACTTCACAAGACACGGGAAACCTCTGTTGGTCTGGAGGAGCTGCAGCAGTTATTTCTGACCAAACGTCCACTGAACATTCACTAGATATTCTCAGAGCTAAACTAACTCTTCTGCAGTGTGGAGTGTGCA
>CAKAOH010026183.1:0-13288 GCA_916701665.1 Sebastiscus tertius | reverse complement strand
CAACACTATAAATAACAATACACATAAATAAAATCATGTAACACTGTAAGGAGAACAGCATCTCTTTAGAAAATGCCTTACTTGTCTTCGTTTTCTTGCTGGATGTCTCGTTTTCAGCACCATTCTGCTCTACATCTCCGTCTTCGTCACAGCTGTGCTTCCTCTTTCTGTCCTTTTTCTTCTTCTTGCCTTCCTCTGGCTCCTGAGCAGCCGTCTTTTCAGCACCTTTCGCAGCCTTCCCGTTCTTCAGCTGACGGGCCTCTTTACGCTCCCGTTTGTTCAGTTTCTTCTTCTTCTCCTCAACGTCCGGGTGGCCGTTCTGCTTTTCATTTCCATTAGTGTCCGCTTCGACTTCAGCCGCCGTCTGTTTAGCTTCTTTAGTCTCCTGCGGGGCCTCAGGAGGCTGAAGGATTATGGGTGGGTAATGAAAGTCAGTATATTGAAAACATGGGGAACTTTTTCTTTTTCTTTCCTTGACAGAATTTACAGTTTTTTTGCAATTGCTTACACACTAAAAGTGAATGCTTAGACCAAAGCATAAAGTATCACGTCTGTCTATCAATCTCATCCGCTCCGTTCCAGTACTACACCTACACAGCACCCCCTAATTTACCCACTCATTTCACCATTTTACAGCACAAACGCCCACTTGCTTAGCTGTGGGGTTTACAGTAATCATATGCCCGAGTGTTTAGACACCAAAAAGCATTAAACCACTTATCAGCATACAGTGCATCTACCGGTATATGTGGGGATTTTGATATGATGACAGTTTATGAGCGATCAATGTGTTCGCATTGGAGTGGAGGGGGGGTTCACTAACACCAAGAGAGTAACTTACATTGTCAGCTGCCGCGAGGATGTCCCACACCTCATCATGAAGACTGGTGTTTGCTATTTTAAGACTGTTTCTCATCCAGTTCTGAGGAAAAGAACAAAAAAATAGATATTGATTAGTTCATGCATGCCAAGCCAACTGTTCATCCCACAGTGTGATCAATAAAACCAGAAATAATACCAACCTGGAACTTGGCCTTCTTTCTTGGGACATTATCATAGGAGCTGACTTGTTGGAGCACATTCTTTAGCTTTGCACTGACTCCGGGTTTGTTCATGGCTTCATGGACTCTCTTCAGGAGAGGAAAAATCAAGTTAGACATCAAAAAAACATTTTTAAAACACATGCAAAATGTTAAAGGTCTTACTGATAACATTTTTATGTAGACATTTGTATCCCGTGTTGTCCCACATGCCACATATTGAGACGATGTCCCACATTTTCATTGGCTCTAGTTTTCAAAAGTCAAACCTCTGCAGGACAGACGCTTTTTTAAAAATCTGACTTTTACCCAACAGCTGTGAAGAAAGCAGGGAAGGCTGTCATCACATGCTCAACGGAGAAAATTGCGAGTCACCGCAAAGTCACGCGCTATGCAGATTTAGTCGGAATGTGATGGAAACTACCATGAAGAAAAGGAAGAGCAGCTACAACAAAGACTGTGAAGCTACTTATAAGTATTTTAAGGCCGGTGAAAGGCAATTCTCTGAGTTTTTTATGAAATTTGCAAGTTATTTGTCAATTTCATGCAGGGGGAATACGACAAGAAGCGACACAGTTCATGTCAGTCTCAAAAAGAGTTGTGCTGATCTATGGATGCATTCGGGCAAACCATAGAGATGTTACAAGATAAGAGGCAGAATAGAAATGTTTACTATTTAAAGGTCCCATATCATGCTCATTCTCAGGTTCAAACTTGTATTTTGTGTTTCTACTAGAACATGTTTACATGCTGTAATGTTCAAAAAACCCTTTATTTTCCTCATACTCCCAGCCTGAATATACCTGTATTTACCCCTCTGTCTGAAACGCTCCGTTTTAGCACATTTTGACGGAATTGCAATAGAATTGCGTTGCTAGGCAACAGCTTGGTTCCATGTGTACTTCCTGTCAGCTGATGACATTCACATACACACAAGGGTCTAAATATTGTAAATTTGTGACATCACAAATGGGCAGAAATCCTGACAGCTTGTTTCAAATGCAGAGTTTCTGAATATGGGCTGTGTGTATTTCCCCATCGATTGAGTGATTCGATACTTTCACAGTATTTATATAGGACTAAGATTGCTTATAATAAAAAAAAACATGAAAATCTCACTTTTTTATAATATGGGACCTTTTCTATGAATTGTCTGGATAACTAGCTGCTGTAACACAATAACTCCCCAATATGGGACCAATAAAGTACATCTATCTATCTATCTATCTATCTATCTATCTATCTATCTAGTGCAGTAACATAGAGAGCTAGTGGCCTCACAGAGCCTACATTAAGGACACACTATCAGCTAAAACAATAACAACCAGCTGAGCACCAACCTGCAGTGATCTCCTCCTCTTCCTCCTGCTTGGAGCCTCCAGCTAGCGTCAGCAGCACACTGTGTTTCTCCTCCTTTGACTCATACAGCTCGTTATGATACTCTAATATGGTTCTCTCCACAGCACCGAAGATCTCCTCTGCTGCTGCAGTCAGCCGCTCATTGACAAACAGTTTCAGCTGCTGTAACTGAGGCATTTTAGAGGACGAGAAGATACCTCCAACTTCCAACTTCCGTCCTCCTCCTCCTCCTCTTCTTCTTCTTCTTCTTCTTCTTCTTCTTCTTCGTTTGAGTTTTATGGCGGTTGGCAAATAACTTTATGGTGCACTACCGCCACCAGCTGGTCTGGAGTGTGGAGCAGTAGATTGGCAGGAAAAAAATAAAGAAAAGATTAATAATGACAATAATAATAATAATAATAATAATAATAATAATAATAATAATAATAACTAAAATAAAATAATACTACTAATAATTAAATTTTCTCCATTATTCCTGTTGCCCTTAAGTAATTAATTCGAAGATTATGTTCGTCTTCTTCTTCTTCTTCTTCTTCTTCTTCTTCGTTAGAGTTTTATGGAGGTTGGCAAACAATTCTATAGTTGCATTCCAGCTGGTCTGGAGTGTGGATCTCTCAGGACTCTATACCAGGGGTCAACAACCTGCATCTCTTTAGCCCCTCTCCAGTGGCTCCCTGTGGATTTTTAAAAATGGAAATGAATAACTGTTTTTTGTTTACATTTTCAACTTTATTTATCATTGTTGTAGGTCTAGGGTACGAGAAGTATTAGGGCCACATTGAGAAAAGAAAAATTAAATCTGATATTTTGAGAATAAAGTCATAATATTACGAGAATAGGTCATAACTTTACAAGAAAAAAAGTCGGATTATGAGAATAAAGTCAGAAGTTTAAGAGAAAAAAGTTGTAATATGAGAATAAAGTCATAACATTATAAAGTAGTAATTTCACGTATTATTTTCTTTTTTTTCACGTAAATTTCTGACTTTTTTACTCGTAATGTTATGACTTTATTCTCGTAATATTACACTTTTTTCCGGTTAAGTTATGTCTTCATTCTCATGTTACAACTTTTTTTCTTACGTCTCTGGGGAAGAGGTAGCCACCTGAACATTTAACTTGAACTTGGTACTATAACTACCCGTATGCTACAGTGTGAAAATATGGGAAACAACAATGATGTGATGAGAAAAGTTTTTTATTAAATAACAGTGACATCTTTTATTCTTATATGAATATAATACATCATCATTTGATACTGAAAGTTGAAAACAGGTCTGCGTTTTTGCATGTTAAAGTGCGGTGCAGTATATACAAAAGAGTGTCATTAACACTTACATTAGCGGAGATGTATCGCTGGGATGTTTACACACTGAAACACATGGGGGCAAAATACTGCTGCTGCGCTGCTTCTCTACGGTCTTATATTCAAGATTGATACACATCTGATGGAGGACACCCATAGACGTACTGTATGTACAGTACGTCTATGTATATATGTCTATGAGGACACCTGCTGTGACATCTCTGACTGGGGTTTGGCTAGAAAAGCAGCACCCTTGGAAGTTTTAAGAGCAGCGCAACAGCAATTACAATGATTTTCTCAGATTCACAATTTCTTTCATTTAAAAGGAACAGTGTGTAGCATTTTGAGGGATCTATTAGAAAAAAGAGGAAAGACAGGAGGGCAACTTAGTTGGTTGCCATCTGCAACCACACCATTAGATGTCGACAAATCCTACACACTGTACCTTTAAGAAAAACTAGGAAGCACTTTCTTTGATTTTGAGTAATGGCAAAAAAACTATGAACACATAAGTAAAACATTTCCAGCTATGAATAATTCGTATTACTCTATTTCTATTTCTTGTTTGGTTCATCATAGGACCTAACATTTTTGTATTACATGTCAGTTTTAACCAATCAAGAGCCAGGTGATAACAATCCAAACTAATTAAACATGAGTGAAAAGTGCGCACCCTCTGAACTAGCTATGCTGTGCTTATCTAATATCTCATTTTACTGCTCCATGTCATTATCACTCTGCAGAGTTTTCATTGTCAGGCCCCACAGAGTTACACTGGAGATAAACTGGCCTTCAGTGGACCTGTAGGACCCACTATTGGGCCTGCTAGAAGAAGTGAGGGAACTGCAGTGATTGTCCGTGGGAGGAAGGTAGGGCCTCCCCACCAGACCTCGGCCCATCTCCACTGGCATACACCCGTCCTCCGCATACGGACCGTACACAGCCTCTGGGGACAGGTGGGGCTTGGCGAGCTTCATGTGGTCTGTGGCAGTCAGGGCTGAACTTCTCTCCTGGTGGCTGGAGGAGAGGAGGTGATGGGGTACCAGCGTGCGCAGCTCTGGAAGTGGGGTGGGGGTAGAAGCTGGGCTGAGGTGCATGCTGGGAGGTGGAGTCTCTATATGCGGTGGTGGTTGTGGTGGTGAAGGAGTAGGCGGTGAGGGTTTCTCTAACCCTGAGTGGGGCATCATGCTGGGGAAATGCTGCTCGCTGGTTGCGGCAGGACGTTTACTGCGGCTGACAGGTTTGGGTGAGTCAGAGTTGTCGGCGACCGGGCTGCCGGCTGGAGCTCCCTTGCAGTGCATGCTGCGGTGTCTCCTCAGCATGGCGGAGCGGGTAAAGCTCTTTCCACAGGCGTCACAGATGTAGGGTTTCTCACCAGTGTGTGACCTTATGTGACGCTGCAGGTCCCCTGAGCCGATGAAGCATTTACCTGGATTAATTAAGAACACATAGAGTGTAAAACACTGTGCAGACATCAGCTACAGACTACAGTACAGGGGTTCTCAAACTTTTTGATGCAAGGGGTCCCCTTCAGAGAGAAAATTTTCCAAAGCCATGTTATGATTTGAGCATATTTTTTTAGGACAATATCGACAATATCTGTAATTTTTTTGTGTTGTTAATTGATTTCCAGTAACAAATATATACATACATTTGCATAAAGCAGCATATTTGCCCACTCCCATGTTGATAAGATTATTAAATACTTGACAAATCACCCTTTAAGGTACATTTTGAACAGATAAAAAAAGGTGTGATTAATTTGCAATTAACTCGTGATTAACTATGGACAATCATGTGATTAATCACAATTAAATATTTCAATTGATTGACAGCCCAAGCTCAAAGCTAACGTGGTTGGGAGTAATAGATACAATATGCTTGTTTTATTGGTGACCTGTATATATGCACTTTTTGATACAGCACAGTTTTATAATTTATAGCAAATTATTTCGCGGACCCCCTGACAGAGTGCCATGAACCCCACTTTGAGAATCACTGCTATAGTGAATTAAAAATATATTTTTTGAAAAAAAATCTGATTAAGCATTTCTGGGTTAATTCACAACACATTTGAAAAAATGCCCATTATTATTTAGTAAAGCCCATCAAACTGCTTGTTTTGCCCAACCAAAAGTCCAGAACCCGAAGATATGCAGTTTACAATCACATGAGATAAAGAAGAGTAGAAAACCATCGCAACTGAGAAGCTGGAATCATTAAATGTTAAGCATTAACCAGTTAGTTTTTGATTAATTTTCTGTTGACTGACTAATCGTTTCGGCCCTAGAATAGTATTTTAAACAACAATGTCTACAGTGGAATCAATGTGAAAAATACTTCCAACCAGACAGACACTGTTCCTTACCACAGGTGGCACAGCTGTGCGGTTTTTCCCCGATGTGGCGGGCTTTGTGCTTCAGAAGCTTTCTGTGCGTGTTGAAGGATTTTCCACACTGGTCACATATGAATGTCTTGTCTGTGGCGTGAGTCCTCTTGTGCTCCTTGAGATTACTCAAGTTGTTAAATCCTGAGCAACAAGACAAGTACAGTGAATAAATCATCAGCAGTTTGTCACAATTTTCCAGCTGGGTCTGTCAACTAAGCAGCTCTCACTACTATTCATTATTTGTAAAGTTTCAACTTAAGAATGAAACTATGAGGTAATAATTATATATACAGTAGATGGATTAAGGAAGTAATTAAGGCTTCAGAGCAGTCATTTACCTCGACCACATATATCACACAGATGTGGCTTCTCTCCTGTGTGAACCACTTTGTGACGATGGACATCCCCTGATGCAGTAAAGCTGGAAAACACAGATGAATATTCAATTTATAGGCAACGGTAGGGACTCTTAGCGCTGTGTCATACAGGGAAAACATCATATCGCTGGAACCTAAACTCAAATGTAGTCTATTCTAATTCAGTTAGTCAGTCATCACCACAAATTCGTTATTATAAACATGCAAAATTATTATTGGTATATAATTAATGTATAATGCAATGTATAATGTAATGTATATATTGCTGTTTACACTAAAACATTTTGATGCACTGTGGGCTCAATTTTTGATAATTTACAAATCTGGCTGGATGGTTTGTGGAGGACAGTTTGAAGATGCAGCGTAGCAAGTTTGGTGTCAATTGAGCAAAAAATGTGGGAGGAGATAGATTTGATTAGTTTAACAGTTTTTGAGGTTGAAGCATCTGAACATTTCTCTGCGAAGTTGTAGCATGTACGGCTGATTTGTTGTGAATTTTCACAGTTTTAAAATTTATACGGTTGCTGTAGCGCCACCATCAGGACTATAAGCCCACAAAGCCAGTTGAGGAAGTTAAAAATAGAAATGGACCTACATGTAAAGAAGAAGAAGAAGAAGAAGAAGAAGAAGAAGAAGAAGAATACATGGAAAGTATCTTACCTTTTACCACATAACTCACAGATGTACGGTTTCTCTCCAGAATGTCGCCGCAAATGTGTCTGTAAATTTCCAGCCTGTAAAACAAAGTCAGTTAGATATCTCAATATCATTTTCCAATCTAAGAATAATTGATAAATGAGAATAATACACCAGCCCATACCTGAGAGAAGTTTCTCCCACAAACATTACACTGAAAGGGCTTCTCACCTGCAACCAAAAATGCAGGTTTGTGTCTGAAAATATCATTACACTTATTACGAAAATGTGTTATTGTGCACCATGTGTGACTATAAGGCAATTATAAACAGTAAATACCAGTATGTGAGCGCTTGTGCAGCTCCAGGTTGCTCGGGTGTTTGAAGATCTTCCCGCACAACTCACAACAATACTGCTTGTTTCCTGTCTGTCCTGTCGGTGGCTCTGGCACAGTTATCGGATTTTGCTCTTCTTGGTTCACAGGTGGAGGACTGGGACTTTGTGCATCTATTGCCGTCTCTGCAACCAGCTCCCTGCCTGCATCAAGGCCCTGAACGGGAGCTTCTGAAGCTTCAGCCTGGACCACGGACTCTTCTTGATGACTCTCTTTGGGACAGATGAGGACGGGTTCACTCATTGATTCGGCAAACATCTCCTCCAAAGCCTTCTGAGAGCGGAGGTAGTTGTATTTCTTCAGGTACACGGTCTTCTTTGGGCGCACTGGCTTGTCGAGCAGGGAGTCTGCAGAGTCACAGTTGGGGGTGTTTAAATTATCTGAGGGAGTCAAAGAGGAGACTTGGTTCTTTTCAACTGCCACAGGTGTGCAGGGAGGATTGGGCTGTACTGTGTTTCCTGAGCATACAGGAGTGTGACTGCCAGCCTGCCCGACCGCGAGCGGACACTGCTGCTCTTCCATCAGCACCAAAGGACATGGGCCTTGATTCAAGGCGGCAATACTAGTCTCGAGTGCACTTTGTCTGAAGTACTGCTTACTGTAGAAGTTACGGAGCTTGTAGCCGTGGACAAGCTGTTTTTCTACAGGTGCCTGAATGCTGCTAGCTGTGTCACAGTTTGATCCGCTATTAGACACAGATACAGGCATCCTTTTGGTGTGGTCCATGTCACTGCTGAAGCCAGACCTCTGGGTTTCAGAGTGACAGTGGAGGTCAACATCGTGAGGGAGACTGCTCCCCAAGAGGCAGTCGTGCTCAGAGCTCAGCATGCCCGGAAGAGAAAATGAGGGGATTTCCACCGGCGGAGGACAAGGCTTGAGGAAAGCATTACACATGCTCTGAACATTTGGAACCTGCAAACACTGAGCAATGTCAAGGAGTGCTTGAACATTATCTTGGTTGATGTCAAGATGGGAGGTGTACATGTAGTCCAATATTTGGCCGATGCCGCTGACATCCTGGATGACCAAGTTGAACACCTCATTCTTCTGACTGGGGGAATTTTGGAATAAAGACCTGGAGAAATCAAAACAGTACTGTTCACATTATGTTCCTCTAAAAAAAGCAGTGTATGATTACTTAGCTTAAAGCTGCAGTGGGTAGAAATTTTATAAAACGGTCACTATATCCTGATAGTAGTGCTTGAGACAGGTAATCCGAAAAAAAATCATGTGCTTCTGTGTTCTCCGGTGCTCCTAATGGCATCTGTAAGATTACACAGACCGGAGGAAAACAACCAATCAGAGCCGAGCTAGAGCTTGCCGTCTCTGGACAGCTGTCAATCACTCATGAGCTCCGATCAAACTGCCAAACTAGGCAGTACTGATCAAATATAAATCAATATTCTGTTACAGTAATGCCTATTTCTCTCCTCAAATGTTTTAAGAAACATCTTGTAGTTTTACATTTCACTGCACATCCTATATGAGTATGTGACAAATAAAAATCTTGAATCTTGAATCTAGTGTACTGTTTAGCTGTAAAATGAGAAAGTTTGCTCCGGCTGGTGGGCGGTGCTTAGTATTTCCTCAACTGATCTCAGCAAGGCTGCTGGGTCACAAACTTTCTCATGTTACAGCTAAACAGAACACTACAAGATGTTTCTGAAAACATTTGAGGCGAGAAATAGGTATTACAGAAACAGAATATTGATTCATATTTGATCAGCCCTGCCTAGTTTGATCGGAGTTTGCGAGTGATTAACAGCTGCCTCCGTTGAATGAACAGCCAATAGGAACGCTCTCTCTCTCTCTCTGAAATGACCTGTGATTGGCCAAAGTCTCACGTCACGTGTTTGATTCTTTTAAAGCCTGAAAACAGAGCCAAGAGGAGGTGCAGGAGTCTAGTTTTCTCTCAGAACACTTGAATTACAATATGCTGAAAGGTTATTATGGAATTTTTGCCCAATGATGCCCAAACAATATTCTTCCTACTGCAGCTTTAAGTGATAAGGATGGAAATATATGTCACAGATTCACTGATTATACATCACTCCATTAAATACATAAAAAGCACCTGAAATAGGAGCTGAAGGCAGCCAGGACATTTTTGTGGGCTTTGAAGCAGACCCCTTTGACCACCAGCATGCAGTCACAGAGCAGACCCTGGATCCTCTGCTCCTGGAGCTGCTGCAGCAGGTAGGAGCTGTGGCTGGACAGGGTGTCCATGTTTCACTCAGCTGCTGAACCAGCCAGCTGCAACTTCTCCATCAAAACACACCAGCCTATAGGGAACACAACATGATAAAAACAACAAGTCTCTTATTAAGGAAATGTGAAGTATTCCTCTGGTTAGCTAGCACTTGAAATGCAAAGTAATGCATGTTTTTTTTTCTTAAAATGTTAATATTCATATATATAATATAATTCAACAACCAAGCAGAATCCAGTGTCTGTGCTATGAGACCACCCATGCAAAAATTGGGAAGGAAACTGCTAACAAGCTAACAACAAAGCTAAGCTAAGCGACCACAGAGATCAACAGTGTGAATCCGAGCAGCAACAAATCACACAAGAAATACATGTTTAACCGAGAATATAAGTCATAGATATTGTTAGTTGAGTAAAGTTTGCCATAAAGATAAAGTTCAAACCCACATCTGAGGAGTGCAGCTTTTATTTGGATGATGGGTCACTTTTCCAGTGTCATAACATGACGTCACTTCCTGGTGCAACCTGTATTTCGTACCGATGCAACATGAAGCAGACAGATAACGTGAAGAAGTATTTTGTAATGCATTTTCCTTATTAATCTCATTTTAATTCCACCTTCACAAATTTAGATTTACAAAAAAAGCCTCAATTCTTTGTATTTATGAAGGAAATGGAACAGTACGTGTCATCAATTTCTTCCTCAAAAATAAAAACAATGAATGTATGCAATATCTTTAAAGTTTTAAGTGAATTTATTATCATACTCTCGCGTGTTTATTTCTGCTTTATTATATGTTGGATTTGTTTCACTTTTTCTGTTTGTTTTGCACTACTTTTTGTTTATGTTTTCGCTATGCTTCATCTGTATGTGAGTGATTCTAATGTTTCCTGCTGTTACTTTGTATACGACAATTTAAAATAACTATTATATAGGTATAAATGACCACAAGAGTCACATAAATAGTAATAAAGTATTTAATTGATTAATAATGGTGTTTTTGTAAATCCCTTTTTTAATTTGAGCTATTTATTGATGGATTAATATCTCATGTATAAATTCTTTTTTTTATATAATTTTTCTTTTTATTGCCCATTAAAATGCCAAATAATGAATTACTTTTTAATTTAGTCCATTTAATTTAATTTAATTTAATTTTAAAGAAAAATTGTAACTTGCACACTTTTTCTAATATATAGTATGTCATTATTATTCTATGTTCATTTTTTATATTTTGTAGTAGTTTGGTATGTATACATGTAAGTATCTTTCCATCTATCTATCTATCTATCTATCTATAGATTAATAAATCAATTTGTAAACAAATTTAATAATGACAATTTTTTTTTTTTTTACTGTACAATTAGTTATAAATCAATTAAATGCTTTATTACTATTTACATGACTCTTGTGGTCCTCCACAGCTCGGAACTTCTCTCAGGTTAAAATTGTTACACGGAAGACTATTAATGCAGCCACCGTGTGTTCTAGTGGTCACGTGTGTTTTGAAAAGTTCGTCGCACTGAAACCAACCAGCATCTCCACGCGTTGACTACGAACCTCTCTGCTACTGCAGTCACACATATATGTGTTAGCAGATCCGGTTGAATTAGAGTCATTACATCGTAGTCGAGCATAAAGAGACTTTAAACATGGTGTTCTTCACCTGCAACGCATGTGGTGAATCCCTGAAGAAAGCTCAGGTTGATAAACACGTGAACATGTGCCGGGGTTGCCAGGTCCTGTCCTGCATCGACTGCGGAAAAGACTTCTGGTAAAGCACCTCTCTCATTTCCTGTTTACTAGGAATACTTCAGTGTTAACTCTCTTTCTATATGGTGGCTGAATGAGGAAAAAGTACCAAGCAATAATAGATGTTAACAGGTCAGAGATAAGCACAGTTCATAGTATATTTGTATATAGAGCCTATATTGAATATCCTTTTCCTGCCTTTTAGTAAGAGATGTTGTGAATGAGGAAATAGAGTGATTTAATATGACATTTGTGTTTTTCTCTCAGTGCTCCATGTGTGTTTAACTGTGTTTCTCTGTGCATGTTGAAACAGGGGCGATGACTACAAGAACCACCTTAAATGTATCAGTGAAGACCAGAAGTATGGAGGCAAAGGCTACGAGGCGAAAGCAAACAAAGGAGATGTGAAACAGCAGCAGTGGATCCAGGTAGGGTGACCAGATCCCAACAAACCAAATGTGGGACAAAGAGTATGTTTGTGTGGGACAATGTAGTCTACAATTTTAATATAACGTCTATCTAACTTAAAGGTCCCATATTATAAAAAAGTGAGATTTTCATGTTTTTTTTCCATTACAAAGCAGGCTTAAGTCCTATATAAATACTGTGAAAGTATCGAAACGCTCAATCCACAGGGAAATACACACAGTCCGTATTCAGAAACTCCGCATTTGAAACAAGCCGTTAGGATTTCTGTCCATTTGTGATGTCACAAATATTCAATATTTAGACCCTTTACACAGATTTAAATGTAAACATTCTAAATGTGTCCCAGTTTATTCCTGGTTGCGGTGTATGTGAATGTCATCAGCTGACAAGAAGTACACATGGAACCAAGCTGTTGCCTAGCAACGCAATTCTATTGCAATTCCGTCAAAATGTGCTAAAACGGAGCGTTTCAGACAGAGGGGTAAATACAGGTATATTCAGGCTGGGAGTATGAGGAAAATAAAGGGTTTTTTGAACATTACAGCATGTAAACATGTTCTAGTAGAAACACAAAATACAAGTTTGAACCTGAGAATGAGCATGATATGGGACCTTTAAATAGTAAACATTTCTATTCTGCCTCTTATCTTGTAACATCTCTATGGTTTGCCCGAATGCATCCATAGATCAGCACAACTCTTTTTGAGACTGACATGAACTGTGTCGCTTCTTGTCGTATTCCCCCTGCATGAAATTGACAAATAACTTGCAAATTTCATAAAAAACTCAGAGAATTGCCTTTCACCGGCCTTAAAATACTTATAAGTAGCTTCACAGTCTTTGTTGTAGCTGCTCTTCCTTTTCTTCATGGTAGTTTCCATCACATTCCGACTAAATCTGCATAGCGCGTGACTTTGCGGTGACTCGCAATTTTCTCCGTTGAGCATGTGATGACAGCCTTCCCTGCTTTCTTCACAGCTGTTGGGTAAAAGTCAGATTTTTAAAAAAGCGTCTGTCCTGCAGAGGTTTGACTTTTGAAAACTAGAGCCAATGAAAATGTGGGACATCGTCTCAATATGTGGCATGTGGGACAACACGGGATACAAATGTCTACATAAAAATGTTATCAGTAAGACCTTTAACATTTTGCATGTGTTTTAAAAATGTTTTTTTGATGTCTAACTTGATTTTTCCTCTCCTGAAGAGAGTCCATGAAGCCATGAACAAACCCGGAGTCAGTGCAAAGCTAAAGAATGTGCTCCAACAAGTCAGCTCCTATGATAATGTCCCAAGAAAGAAGGCCAAGTTCCAGGTTGGTATTATTTCTGGTTTTATTGATCACACTGTGGGATGAACAGTTGGCTTGGCATGCATGAACTAATCAATATCTATTTTTT
>CAKAOH010026181.1:0-12914 GCA_916701665.1 Sebastiscus tertius | reverse complement strand
CCCTTTACAGACATGCCCACTTTATGATAATTACATGCAGTTTGGGGCAAGTCATAGTCAAGTCAGCACACTGACACACTGACAGCTGTTGTTGTCTGTTGGGCTGCAGTTTGCCATGTTATGATTGGAGCAGATTGTTTTATGCTAAATGCAGTACCTGTGAGGGTTTCTGGACAATATCTCTCATTGTTTTGTGTTGTTAATTGATTTACAATAATAAATATATACATACGTTTGCATAAAGCAGCATATTTGTCCACTCCCATGTTGATAAGAGGATTAAATACTTGACAAATCTCCCTTTAAGGTACATTTTAAAACAGATACAAAATGTGCGATACAAAATGTGCTATTTTAATCGATTGACAGCCCTAAAGTCAACTAATCGATTAGTCGACAAAATCGTATGCTTGTTAGTCGACTAAGAATTTCTTTGGTCGAGGACAGCCCTAGTAAAATGTCTCATTCAGTAGATATCTTGGTCTCATGGTGCTTTTGTGAATCTTTTACTGAAGCAACATCCTGAGTTTCTTTCAGAGTTTTGGAGCAGCACATTGAAACCTAAACTTCACTCCCTGTTGAGCGAGTGTGCAGCTTTTTACTAAAGTTGTGTTTCCCATGACTATTGATGCTGGCTGGACTTGTTTGTTCCTCTTTGAGCTTGCTGTCAGGACTGACTCGAAGCTCGTGGGACGTCGGCTGATTTCTAACTTTGTCTCGGTATAAATCTCTGCCAGGACGGAGAGATGAGGAGGATGAGCCGGAGGTTCGGTCCAGAGGGATTGGGGCTCAGCTCGGCCTCTCTGACAGGGACTTGTCGACTCTCTTCTAAGCCCCTCGTAGCTGCTGTATCTGGGTTACCCAGTTCTGCTCCGGCCTCAGCGTGCCCTACATCAATATGGAAATCACAAGTTCCACATATGCACAGTAGAAAAAGTTGCTAAAGCTTTTTCTGTTAGTGTCTCGCTGTATGTTTAGTTATAAAGTCTTTTTCTTGTTTTTTTTAACTGGCAGTCAGATTAGAAGATCGATACCAATTTTTCAGTTTCAAACCCATTCGTATACTTTTAGCTGTAATGAAAGGTTTCAAAAGACAGTATGAAAGACTGAAAAGACAACTTTATACAACATGTGACAAATGTGATATTGTCTGACTTTCAAATGTTGAAACAGACAAATTGTTGAGATTGAAAAATCATTAAACTTGTGCCTTTTTTATGATTTTATGACTCAACATATTATACTATGACTTTTTTGGACATACTATACTTATAGACTTTTTTTCGAGCCATTATACTATGACACTTTTCGACATACTGTACTATTACTTTTTTTGATGTAAAATACAATTACTTTTTTATGACCTTTTTGGACATACTACACTGGATGTTTTTATTAATTTTTTCGACATACTATACTATGAATTTTTTATTAATGTTTTCAACATACTATATTACGACCTTTTTGGACATACTATACTATATGTATACTATATGTTTTTCAATATACTATAGTAAGACTTTTTTAAGAATTTTTTCGACATTCTATACTAGAACTTTTTTATAACTTTTATGACTTATTATACTAGGACTTTTTTCAACATACTATATTTCAATTGTTTTCTGTACTTGCTTACTTTTAGACATTGCTGTATTTTCCCTGTTGTGTGTGATGTAAAGCCAACAGTCTCTGTTAACTCAGATAGTTTTAATAGTCAGAATGAGCTAACGTAGCAACGTTTCTTCTCTCTTGATAAGATGGATGTCATTGTTTGTTCAGCGTAGAGTGTAGATGATATCTGAGGAGAGACCAAGAACAAAGTTATAAGGTAAGTAGAAATGGTATATCACCTGTCCGAGAGATCTTCAACTCACACCTCCGGCGGAGCTTTTCTGGCATCCCTGTGGAGGTTGGGGGCATTGAACCCGAGTGGGCGATGTTCAAAGCTTCCATTGCTGAAGCTGCGGCGGTGAGCTGTGGTTTTAGGGTCTTAGGTGCCTCAAGGGGCGGCAACCCTCGAACACCGTGGTGGATACCGGTGGTCAGGGAAGCCGTCCGACTGAAGAAGGAGGCCTTCCGGAATATGTTATCTCGGAAGACTCCGGAGGCAGTTGCAAGGTACCGACAGGCCCAAAGAGCAGCAGCCACTGCCGTGACGGAGGCAAAGCAGCGGGTGTGGGAGGAGTTCGGAGCAGCCATGGAGAAAGACTTTCGGTCGGCACCAAAGTGCTTCTGGAAAACCATCCGGCACCTCAGGAGGGGGAAACGGGGAACCATCCAAGCTGTGTACAGTAAGGATGGGACACTGTTGACCTCAACTGAGGAGGTCGTCGGGCGGTGGAAGGAGCACTTTGAGGAACTTCTGAATCCGACCAATACGCCCTCTATTGTAGAGGCAGAGCTGGAAGCTGATGGGGGACCATCATCAATTACCCTGGTGGAAGTCACTGAGGTACCGATCTACCAGTCAATCTTCGTTCCTACTCTCACCTATGGTCATGAGGGCTGGGTCATGACCGAAAGAACGAGATCGCGGGTACAAGCGGCCGAAATGGGTTTCCTCAGGAGGGTGGCTGGCGTCTCCCTTAGAGATAGAGTGAGAAGCTCAGTCATCCGTGAGGGACTCAGGGTAGAGCCGCTGCTCCTTTGCGTCGAAAGGAGCCAGTTGAGGTGGTTCGGGCATCTAGTAAGGATGCCCCCTGGGCGCCTCCCTTGGGAGGTGTTCCAGGCACGACCAGCTGGGAGGAGGCCTCGGGGAAGACCCAGGACAAGGTGGAGAGATTATATCTCCACTCTGGCCTGGGAACGCCTCGGGATCCCCCAGTCAGAGCTGGTTAATGTGGCCAGGGAAAGGGAAGTTTGGGGTCCCCTGATGGTCGCCCCCGCGACCCGATCCCGGATAAGCAGTTGAAGATGGATGGATGGATGCTATACTATAACTTTTTACAACATTGTTTTCACATACTATAATATGACTTTTTTGGATATACTATACTATAACTTTTTTGGACATACTACTCTGACTTTTTGACAACATACTATACTATGACTTTTTACTGATTTTTTTCGACAACCTATACTTTGTGTTTTTACGACTTTTTCCAACATGCTATACTATGACTTTTTGTGAACATACCATACTAAGACTTAAGATCAAAATTTTTGACATACTATACTGAGTCTTTTTTTAATGAAAAATGTCTACATACTATACGTTGACCTTTATTCATGAAAATATTCAGTATACTATACTATGACTTTCTTTCATGAAAATGTTCGACATGCTAAACTATGACTTTTTGTGGACATACCATACTAAGACTTAAGATGAAAGTCTATCGACATACTATGCGTCTTTTTAATGAAAAATTTCGACATACTATGCGTTGACTTTTTTTTCATGACAATTTTCGACATACTATACTATGACTTTTTTTAATGAAAATGTTCAATATACTATACTATGACTTTCATGAAAATTTTCGATATACTATAGTATGACTTTTTTTCATGAAAATGTTCGACCAACAATACTGACTTTTTTCGACATAGTATACATGACTTTTTATCAACATACTAAATGTTCATGCTTAAGTTAAATTAAAAAAGGTATAAATACAAAAACTAATTTGCATTTCAATTTTAAAAAATGTGTAAAATAACATAATACTACAATTATCATGATGAACGAAATGAAACAAAAAAACACAAACTTAGTTTCGCAGCTACTTTTAATTTGCACGTAATAATCCAGTTTACAGTGATCTGACAGCAAGTTATAAAAACTGATTTACATTCTCTAAGGGCTGGGGGATATAATATCAATAAAATATATTTCTTATATGAATATATAGTAATATATGACAAATGTATGCTAAATCATATATCAAATAATCAAACTGGTATTATCCATCACATCAGAAATGAGTAATCAGAACATTTAATAACTAATTTTGTTAGTCTTTAAGTACAAAATAAAAGAATATGTATGCATATCATAGTTTCACATATTGTTTGCACTGACAGAAAAACAATAATATTGAGGAATTGCCCAGCCCTGTGCACTTCTGTGATTAAAAAATAATGATCATTATATCCTCAGAATGTAATCCAGAAAAGACATATTATATGAGCAGAAATAATGTAAAAACCCTGAAAATCCTCCAGCAGTTGAACCAAACAGAAAGAGAAGAGGGTTCTCCAAATGTTGGATTTGCAAATGTGAACTTTTCAGACATTACACGTCACCAATTTCTGAAATATTTTGACACTGAACTCCCGTCATCTATTAATGTATTTAAAATGAAAGAAAGAAAGAAAATAGGGAAAAAGGGGAGTCCCTGCCTTGTATTCACACTTTTCTTTTAGAAGTTTTAAATTCATGAACTTTATAAAAAAATGTGATGTTTTAAAGCATTTCCGTTTTGAGAAATAAACCATTTAATATTTGAGTAAATGTCTGAATACAGCAGGTTATAATTTCTTGCAGCTACTTGACATTTGTTGATTTCATAAATGGAAATACTTCAATATTACACAGCATAAAAATGATTGAGACATATATATATATATAATCATATATAAAAAAGACTATTACACCAATATTTACATACAGCAATATGTGTAACTTTTTAAATAAACAGCTTATATGGAGCAGTGAGTGAGAACATAGTTATTATAGAAAAAATAGATGGCTCTTTCCTTCCCTGTGATCAGTCAGTTATATTAAGGGTATAACTGCAAGCTAACATCAGATTTGAACACATGTCTTTAATAACCACCAACAACCTGAGATCAACCCGTGTTTCCCTTCAACACTTAAGAAAACCATTAATTGATAGGATTCATCTTCAACATTGTTTTAAACATTTTGTTGTAACACTTTTGACTTTAAAAAGTCGCCATCAGGTCACAAATTGAACAAAATATGAATTAACTGATGAGAACTGTAGCTAATAAAAGAAGCTTCCCTGTAATCCCAGCACACACTCAAATACGTTCTCTGTTTCCTCTGAAAACTGGAGTCACAGATTGTTTAAAGCTTCAGTTTATTTTCTGTAGTTCTGTTGGCGTTAAACTTGTCACGAACTTGATGTAAAAGCAGTGACAGTAAATGTGACTTATTGTGTGTTAACCAAAAATCTCTCATATAATTTATGTTTTCTTTATTTGCTTACTTTGAGACATTGCTGTATTTTCCCTGTTGTGTGTGATGTAAAGCCAACAGTCTCTGTTAACTCAGATAGTTTTAATAGTCAGAATGAGCTAACGTAGCAACGTTTCTTCTCTCTTGATCAGATGGATGTCATCGTCTGTTCAGCGTCCGGTGTAGATGAAATCTGAGGAGAGACCAAGAACAAAGTTAGAAGGTAAGTAGGAATGGTTTGATGAACACCATAGCAAGTACCAATAAGAAAATGTATTATTCTAAAAATTCTACTAATTTTTCTACTAATTCTAGACAATTGAATCTCTTAATATTATGAATACTGTATGGTTAAGGGGAAGTTTTTAGGTAGTGAGTCTCACCGCGGCAGTACTCGGGGTTGAAGTTTTCGTAGATGGGATAGAGAGGATTCTCCTGTTCACTGCGATGTTTCCTGGCTCTCAAGACATCCCGCACACACTGGTGAAGGAAGGAATACTGGCACTGCAACACACATATGGGGGAATCAGTTTGAAACTGTAATGAACACTTTGATATGTATTATTATTATTTTTCTGAAGTAAGAAAACAGTCTTGCATTAGATTACAGTATGTTATTTCACATTTAATGCTCAGTCTTGTTTATCTAATACCATACTATAATTTGCATGTAACCTTTTTATAACTTACTACATTATGACATACTATACTGTGACTATGAAACGGGGAACCATCCCAGCTGTGTACAGTAAGGATGGGACACTGTTGACCTCAACTGAGGAGGTAATCGGGCGGTGAAAAGAGCACTTTGAGGAACTCCTGAATCCGACTAATACGCCCTCTATTGTAGAGGCAGAGCTGGAAGCTAATGGGGGACCATTATCAATTTCCCTGGTGGAAGTCACTGAGGTAGTCAAACAACTCCGCAGTGGCAAAGCCCCGGGGATTGATGAGATCCGTCCAGAAATGCTGAAGGCTCTGGGTGTGGAGGGGCTGTCTTGGATGACACGTCTCTTCAACACTGCGTGGAAGTCGGTGACCGGGAGTGGCAGACCGGGGTGGTGGTTCCTCTGTTCAACAAGGGGGACCAGAGAGTGTGTGCCAATTACAGGGGTATCACACTACTCAGCCTCCCTGGTAAAGTCTACTCCAAGGTGCTGGAACGGAGGTTTCAGCCGATAGTCGAACCTCGGATCGAAGAGGAACAATGCGGATTCCGTCTGTGGAACAACGGACCAGCTCTTCACTCTCGCAAGGATCCTGGTGAGGCCTGGGAGTATGCCCATCCAGTCTACATGTGTTTTGTGGACTTGGAGAAGGCGTATGACTGGGTCCCCCGGGAGATACTGTGGGGGATGCTCTGGGAGTATGGGGTGAGGGGGTTACTTCTCAGGGCCATCCAATCCCTGTACGTCCAAGGCGAGAGCTGTGTTCGGGTTCTCGGCAGTAAGTCGGACTCGTTTCCGGTGGGGGTTGGCCTCCGCCAGGGCTGCGCTTTGTCACCAATCCTGTTGGTGATATTCATGGACAGGATATCGAGGCGTAATCGCGGGGGAGGAGGGTTTGCAGTTCGGTGTGCTGAAGATCTCATCGCTGCTTTTTGCAGATGATGTGGTCCTGTTAGCATCATTGGTCTGCGACCTCCAGCTCACTGGATCGGTTCGCAGCTGAGTGTGAAGCGGCTGGGATGAGGATCAGTACCTCTAAATCTGAGGCCATGGTTCTCAGCAGGAAACCGATGGATTGACTACTCCGGGTAGGGAATGAATCCTTACCCCAAGTGAAGGAGTTCAAGTACCTTAGGGTCTTGTTCACGAGTGAGGGGACTATGGAACGTGAGATTGGCAGGGGGTGGGGGGGCGGTATTGCATTCGCTTTACCGCACCATTGTGACGAAAAGAGAGCTGAGGCGGAAGGCAAAGCTCTCGATCTACTGGTCAATCTTCGTTCCTACTCTCACCTCTGGTCATGAGGGCTGGGCCATGACTGAAAGAACTAGATTGCGGGTACAAGCGGCCGAAATGGGTTTTCTCAGGAGGGTGGTTGGCGTCTCCCTTAGAGATAGGGTGAGAAGGGAGGTGTTCCAAGCACGACCAGCTGGGAGGAGGCCACAGGGAAGACCCAGGACTAGGTGGAGAGATTATATCTCCACACTGGCCTGGGAACGCCTCAGGATCTCCTAGTCAGAGCTGCTTAATGTGGCCCGGGAAAGGGAAGTTTGGGGGCCGCTGCTGGAGCTGTGGCCCCCGAGACCCGACCCCGGATAAGAGGCTGAAGATGAATGATGAGTGAGTATACTGTGACTTGTTTTTTACATATTATGATATGTCTTTTTTATGACTTTTTTGGACATACCATACTATGACTAAAAGTCTTAAAGAGTCATAGTATAGTTCAGCGAAAAAAAGTCTTAAAGTCATAGTATAGTATGTTGAAAACATTCATAATATAGTATGTTGAAAAAAGTATATAACTGATACTGGTGTTTCAGCCACCAGTATCAGTATCGGTCCTATATCTAGGGGTCCTAAATATAGGACCCCTAGTTTGGTCCTATATTTACATGTAATTAGATGGTCATGGTTTCATGTCTTATGTGTGGGGTTGTACCTCAGTTTGGACCATGTGTTGGCGGTGCAGCCGGATGTCGAACACACTGCCGTACAAGTCGATGGTTCCTTTAGAGTCCAACTGCTGCAGAACCCGATCCAAGGCGATGAACGTCCCTGTACGGCCAACACCAGCACTAACACACACACACACACACACACACACACACACACACACACACACACACACACACACACAGAGCCAACTGTAAACACATACTCATATTAAAGAGGCCATGTAGATCTCAAGAGCACAGAGGTCATACATACACACTCAGTCCTACCTGCAGTGCACCACGGTGGCTCCGGTGCTGGGTGATCGGTCCACGTAGTCCCGGACCGTCCTGACGAACTGGATCAGGGACTGGGTGCTCTCTGGGACTCCGTGGTCGGGCCACACAGTGTAGTGGAAGTGACGCAGCACTCGAGGGTAACTGCAGCCGCTCTCCTGTCAACATTTATTGATCACATATTAATAAAAACTATCAGGATAAAAAGTGTGAGTATGCTGAGGTACAGTTATAGATAAAGAGGCGGTACCGAGGTGATCTTGAACTCTCTGATGGTCCACTCCGGCAGGACGGACTCAGACAGCATCTGAATGACCAGGTCACCGTAGTACAGAGGCTCTCTATCTGCAGGCCAGTACTGGTCACACTTCACCTGCAACACACAAACACAACACACACATATTTACAGATACATTTTCTTTCATATGTTTTTTTTACATATATATATATATATATATATGTTTATATATATATTCATTCTGCTCTCAATCTTTTCTCAACTTGTTAGAATCTGAATGTAACATACAAAACAGGAAAATATATTACTATTTATTTAGGTTGTAAGTTTTATAAAGAAAAAAATGCTGCTGTTCTTTGATTTGTATCTTTGTTAACTGAATATCTTTGCATTTGAAGATACATTTGAAGATATCAAATTGAGTTCTGGGAACTTTTAATTTTCCTCTATTTTCTTAAAATTTCATAGATAAACTAATTAATAAATACAGAAAAAATAATCAACAGATTAATCGATAAAAACAGAAGCAGCCCTCGTAGATTTTTATACTAGTATTATTATAATTTCCATGAGTATATTTTCTAGAGCTGCAACGATTAACAGATTAATCGATTAGTTGATGGGCAAGAAAAACAATTTGCAACTATTGTGATAATTGATTTATAGTTTAGGCTACTTTTCAAGCAACAATAACAAAGATTCTCTAGTTTTAGCTTCCAAATTGTGAGAATTTTCTTTGTGTTATTTTTTGTTGAGAAAAATAAGCATTTTGACAATTTTTATAGGTTAAACCGTTAATCTAGAAAATAACTGTCTGATTAATCAATAATAATAATCATTAGTAGCAGCACTAGAAATGTATAGGTTTTATTGATATTCAATCTCTTCTCGGTTCAGTCTATTCCTAACCTGTGAGAAGTAACATCGACGTTTAACATCAAAAGTTCGATTAAAAAGTCATACTTTGAAAACTTTTTAGTGTTTATTCAGGATGCAAACAGCTGCAGATGATTGTAGATATTACTTAGTGTGTTCATTCCTTAGTTATTTTCTTGTTTTTGTCTTTTTGTTTCAGGATTAAACTCATTTCATGTCAGATTTTGCTATAAAGGATTCATCCTCAGAGCACCATGAATATCTCCTGTAGATGTTAAGATGTAAAGTGTTGGATGGATCGGGACAATAAAACCCTAAATGAATTATACCGTCGATGACTCACCCGTCCCTTCTCCACACACTGCGTCACCATGACGACGTTGTAGACGCCGTGCTCCCACACCATCCGCCAGAAATCGTCCTTGGTGCCGGGCAGCGGGCCCTGGGTGGCGATGTACTCCCTGCGGTAGTTATTACCCTGCAAACACACACACACACACACACACACACACACACACACAAACAGGATACGGGTGTTAGTCTGTGGAAGTGTGTGTGTTTAATACGTGTGTGTGTGTTGTGTGTACGTACAGGTACGTAGCTGGCGTTGATGTAGTCAGAGCAGGGGTCGTCCTCCAGGTACGCCAGCTTCACTCTGGTAGAATCATCTACACAAAACACACATTCATGACTGTAATAACAATAACAGTATTTGCTGGTTTTGGGAGAGTGTGTGTGTAGTGTAACCTACAGTATATATTTAAGTATATGGTCAGGACCTTAATATAATAATAAAATGTTCCACCAGCTCAGAACTCGGCGCTAAAAGAGGCTAAAAAGCTCCATAGAGCTGCAGAGACGGAGACGATTGTGTGATTTTGTCATTATGGGCGACTAATTCAGATGACATAGTAATGTGATACATTGGTGATATAAAAATATTTATTAGTGCAGCTTTAATGTTTTTATTTTTATCAGTGTAAAAGTAAAAACAATAAAGCTTAGTAGCACCAACAGGGATCAAGTCTGATATAAAGTCTAACAACTAAACATTATTTTCATTATTCATTAATCTAGCAGTTACTTTAAGCTGAGAAGGAGCACTGCAAACAACAGTTATTATCATTAATAAACTGATTAATAGATTATAACATGTAAAGCAAATACTGAAACTAGCCCAACTTGACGTCTTCAGACAGTTCAAAATGAATTTACTATGATGTGAAACACAGAAAAATAGCAATAAAACCGTTTGGGTGAACCAACACGTCCACTGCAGCAACAACACTACACGTTTTATTTTGTAACATCAAAATAAAACGTTTTATTTTAATCTAAATAACACCAACTTTTATCACATTTAACAGCTTTTCAGAGGTTTTTATTATTATTGTAAGTGAGAATATGTGTTCAATGTCTTTAAATGTGAAGAAGTTCAGCTGTGACTCACTCAGACTGAAGAGGATGATTCATTTTATTACTACACCAGAGTGTGAATATATATATTGTATATAGTTAATTATAGAGCTGTAAATGCATCACCTCAAGTCATAAATCACATATTTCTGTTCATATAGAAAACGGTCTGCAGTTACGAACGACTGACGCTTAATTACTTTATTTAAACTGTGATACTCTGAATATAACACACACACACACACACACACACACTGATTCAAACTCCTTAATTAGATTTTAAAACACATTATTAGTTTATGTTAATAACTAATGAAGAAATACAGAGACTAAGGCGGTTCATGCATGTTTAGTTGTGTAGTTATTAATGTTTTTATCACCTCGAGGTTCGACCCTCAGGCTGGTCGCCATAGCAACAGGAGCCGTCTCGTTAATTAAAGCTGTTAACGATGTCGTCGTCGTAATGATTCTCACACTGATTGTTTCTCACTGAGGGACTCAACGGCAGCAGCTTTTCTTTTACTTTTACAGTTTCTATATAAATTAAAGTTATTTAATGTTAATGTGTTTAATTTGTTGCTGGACCGCAGAAATTAAAAGACATTTAATCTACCACACACACACGCACACACGCACACACACACACACACACACACACACACACACACACAGAGCGGTACTAACATGGCAGGATGTTGTTGTAGCGGTTCTTTCCTCGGTTCTCCGGCAGACGGGCGACGTCCATCGTCTGGTTGCGTCCTACGTCCTTCAGATCCTGAACAAACAAACAAGATTATCATTCAGTCAAGTTAAATGAATCCATTAATGTTTCATCCTTTACTAGAGGGAGCTAAACTTCTCAAGCAGCAGCAACAACAAGATGTTTGCATAAATAAAATAGAGTAGGAAACAGTTTGATGTGAATGTGATCAGAAAACAGGTTTTACCTCAAACTCCTCAGACAGCAGGTAGTTGGAGTCGGCCTGTAGTTTAGTCAGATGGGCCTCAAAGTGGCAGGCTTTGATGGGACTGGACAAAGAGATGCAGAAGTTATGAAAACAGACATATTCAAGTTATTTATTAACAAACATCATCAACAATATGACTATTTCTAACATACAAATAACTATAAAGTTATGCTATAACTTCTGGTGCAAAATAAGAGATTCTCACCTGGTGACCCGACGATTACTGAAACAAAGAGAAACACAATCAGGTCGTATTGATTAGTTATTATACATGAAGTTATTAGTCAAGAATCAATCAGTTAATAGTCAGTTTTTAGAGTGTTCATGAGGTGGACAATTTAACAATACATTCATTTTAAAATGTTATTATTACAGTTGTTAAAATGTATAATTATTTGGTAATAAAAGGTTACAACAAGGTTTTGTTTTTATTCTGGAAGTGTTAACATGACCACATCATAAGCCGGCACTGCTAACAAAATACTAATTCTCTATATACCATTCATTACAATGATGTAATGTTTTGTTACAACATTGTAATTACTTTTAATTACTTAAAATGTAATTAAAGTTAATTGCATTTTTAAACATTTGTCAGCGTTTTTATTTGCAATGTAAACAAGAAAAAACTAATTAAACAAATAATCATTGATTAAAGCATTTAATAAATTAATTTAATCAGGAAAACACTAGCTTTAGCAGCAGCCTGACAAATCATTTTATACATTTTGTAAAAATGTGCATTCCTGTTATGCATCATCTGTTTTTGTAAATGTTATTTTTTTTCTAATAATTGTTTTAAGTGATAATTATTTTTATCATGAATCTATAGCCCAACTTGACTTTATTTTTACTTTTTAAAAATATTTTTTAATAATTGTTTTTGCAATTAAAAAAATAGAAAAATTGTTATTGTAATGTAATTATTGTAATTATTATTTTATAATATAATAATTATTATTATTTAAAGGGACTGTTTGTAAGAATCAGAAATGCTTGTTCACAGCGAAACCTGTGGCCGTTGAAAGTCAATGAAAGTCAGCGTTGGGTTCGCGCTTGCTCGTTCTACATAGACATGAAGGAGCATCGCTCAAAACAGTGAGGAGACACACGTCAGCTAAAGCCACAATATCACTCTATATTTCAGCTGCTTGGCAGTAATGTTAGCTGACCAGACCAAGGTCTCTCCATGAATCACTGCTGATCCTAGTGTTGGCTTTTCCTGCCTCAGCCTCCCGACCGCGGCCGAAGGGAACAGGGGAGACACCGGAGTTTTGGTCGGAGACGATAACGTTTCTCTCTGCGGAGCCCCGTCACTTCACAAGACACGGGAACCCTCTGTTGGTCTGGAGGAGCTGCAGCAGTTATTTC
>CAKAOH010026179.1:0-18737 GCA_916701665.1 Sebastiscus tertius | reverse complement strand
ATTCTCATAATATTATGACTTTATTGTCATAATATTATGACTTTATTCTCGTAATATTATGACTTTATTCTCGTAATATTATGACTTTATTGTCATAATATTATGACTTTATTGTCATAATATTATGACTTTATTGTCGTAATATTATGACTTTATTCTCGTAATATTATGACTTTATTCTCGTAATATTATGACTTTATTCTCGTAATATTATGACTTTATTGTCGTAATATTATGACTTTATTGTCATAATATATTGACTTTATTGTCATAATATTATGACTTTATTCTCGTAATATTATGATTTTATTCTCGTAATATCATGACTTTATTCTTGAAATCTTAGATTTATTTTTTTTCCTCAATGTGGCCCTAATACTCCGTCGTACTGTCGTACCATAGACCTACAACAATGATAAATAAAAATTAAAACGTGAACCAAAAAACGTTATTCATTTCCATTTTTAAAAGTCCACAGGGAGCCACTGGAGAGGAGCTGAAGAGCTGCAGGTTGCTGACCTCTGGTCTAGAACCAACCAAATAAATAAAAATATAAAAATAAAAATAATATAATATTAGAATAATTATAGGAATGAATAAATAATCACAATTAATATTTGATTAATTGTACGTTTTTACAGTAGAAATATGAAATCATGAGGACTTTTACCTTTTTGAAACCTAATTATTGCTGTTTTTTTTTTTAATAATCACATTTTTATTATGTGAATATTTACATGATACTCTCTGTGTGTTAAGGAAACCGCATCACTTTAATTCCTTTGTATAATTTCACATTATCAGTCTTTAAGTATCTCTACTGTTCCTAAGAAGAATGTGTTGGACACATCCAGGCAGCAGAAAGCAGTCTCACCTCCTGACTTGCTTTCTGTTCGCAGCGTTTCCGTCTCGGTGGAAACGGAGGTTTTTATCACATGATATATCACCGTGGTTGTTGCTATATGGCACAGTGATATGATCCCATACAAGAACTCCACCCTGCACGCGCTGGCTGTCACGTCACACTAATGCTGTCACTTTATAACTATTTCATATTAGTTTAACTGTTAATTAACGGTAATGTTAATGTTTGATAATGTGAAAAAAAAAAATGGCAGTTCAAAAGTTCCCTGAGGATTGTTTTTTTATTTTATTTTATTTTTCATTTAATCATGCTTATACACACACTTCTGAAAAGGGGCTTCACAATTATGATAATGATTAGTGATCAACCGATTATTGACCTATGACTAATTGAGACTTAAACTGCAGCACAAATTTAAGTTTTTCCTAGTTTTACACTATAAGGAGATGTTGTTTATTTATTTATTAAAATGTTCGTTTAACGTTAAAAGAAGCTGGGAGCTCCCTGCACTTTTTTTATTTTAAGATAAAAGTAATTTTTTTAATTAAACATATGCTTTAGTTCTGTGTTCACATTTTTGACACCAAGATTTAATGTTTTTCACTGCAAATGTGTATCGGTTCAAAATTAGCGGTGTCCTTGATAACTAATAATTGGTATCGGTCGATCCCTTATAATGAGATAATAAAACAGACGGGTATAAATATTGTTTTGGATTTACATTGTGCAGTAAAATCCTGGATAAATTACACCTTATTGGAATGAGAATCAAAACTACTGTATTATAAAACAACATCAAAATGCTCTGATACATATTTCATACCCGGTGTATTTTTTCTTTTCACACGTATCATCAAAAGGGTTGGGTGACCTAACACACAAAGATCATTTTTAGTTTAACACTGTACATTTAATATTATAGGGTTAAGCTTTTCTGATGTGTTTTCAGAGTAAAACTGAAAAAAATAAAGAATTCATTAATTTAATCAACCCTTCCAGAGGTCCACTGAATATCACCTTGCTTTAGTAATCTGATCTCTTTTTTGTCTTGATGCACAGTGGCTTCAGTTCAGGACAGGTTTTTGTATTACCACATATCACTGTGGTTGCCACTCCATCCACAGTGCCGCATGCTCGTACAAAAACCTTTGCCTGAAACACAGCAGTGCATACTGTAAGTCTGAAATTAACCAGCTGAGGGGACTGATAGATGAAAAAATCCACCGTCCAAGCATATTTTTTACAGACCAAAATAATAAATTCCATTTTTTTTCCAGTACCTTTCATTCACTTAATCAATAATTAATTTGCATGTTTGATTAGATTTTGATGTTAACCCCCTGAGACGACTGACTTTACAGTCTTTCAGAGGCTCTAGCAGGTTCAGTTTTAAAGCTAGAGTGAAGCTACAGACATCATATGAAAACTAGAAAACCTAATGAATCCATATCCATTAGGGATGCTCATTTTTAAACATTTCTTAACCGATAACCGACCCTCGTTAACCGATTATTAACCGACAAGATTTGTGCCTCGCATGCAGCGGTGCTCCAGCTGCAGGAGCACAACAGATATTGGTTGACGGGAGTCTCCAGTTCAGCGTCCGGGAGCGTTAACTTAGCAGCTACGATGCTGCGTGTAGTGTCGCGGACATGCAGCCACTTTCCCAGTAAAAGTCTCCACCGCACATTTAGTTTGGTTCAGCAGGTTGTCAGCTGTGTGTCGGCCCGGCGTAACGTTAGCGAGTGGCCGACAGACCATTTGTGTGTTTGTGCTACGTTGGCAGCTCTAGCGTTGCCGGTGGCTTCGTGCTCGCCGTTGTCACACACGTATTGTGTCTGTCAGCGCGGCGTAACTTCGGGGAGTGTCCGACAGACAGTGTGTGAGTGTGTCGGTGGCGTTATAGCTGTGATAGCTGTAGCAGTTACAGTTTATTTGTCGGTGAATATATTTCATGCATTAATCAGTTGAAATTCTTAATGTCGGTTAACAGTTAAACCAGCAGTCAGCAACCTGCGGCTCCGGAGCCACATGCAGCTCTTTCCCTGTGGATTTTTAAAAATGGAAATGAATAACTGTCTTTTTGTTTACATTTTCATTTTTACTTATCATTGTTGTAGGTCTATGGTACGACGGTACGACGGTACGACGGAGTATTAGAGCCACATCGACGAAAAAATAAATTAATCTCAGATTTCAGGAATAAAGTCATAATATTATAAAGTAGTAATTTTATGTGTTATTTTCTTTTTTTTCCCGTAAACTTATGACTTTATTCTTGTAATATTACAACTTTTTTTCTCGTAAACTTATGACTTTATTCTCGTAATATTCTGACTTTATTGTGTAAATCTCAGATGTTTTTTTCCCTCAGTGTGGCCCTAATACTCCGTAGTGCATTGTCTCTTTGGCCCTCACTGCATTAGACTTATATACTATATACTTAGACTATAAACTGTTACCTTCATCACAATGATCAAATGTTTTGCGGCTCCAGACAGATTTTTGGCCAAAAACAGCTCTTTTGATAGTAAAGGTCGCTGACCCCTGGGTTAAATGGATAATTGTTAACACCCTAGTACAGATGTTTACTGGCTGCCAGGTCCACGATTTACTCGCCAAATGGAAAATCGACCCACATCTGGTGCTTGGCGGGTGTTTATTTCTAACCCTGAGTGCATCATTAGGAAACAGTATCACTCTTTTAAGCCCGTGGTTGCCGTGTTATCAGCATCATACGCAGCATTTCCTTCTCAGTGGAAGGAGGTTTTTGTCACATGATATATCACTGTGGCTGTTATACTGCACTGTGGTATAACTCCATACAAAAACTCCACCCTGCACGCTGGCTGTCACAACACAAATGCTTTTACCTAAAGAGAGTTTATTTTTTATATATTATTTTTGTTAAGATCACTTCAAGTAGTCAGCGGTGCAAATTCACTTTTTTATTATTTATTATTTAGGAGTGGTTATTTTTTTCCTAAAAAAGGGCTTCACTATTACAATAATAAGACACACACACATATATAAAGTTATTTATATACACTGTGCAGTAAAACAAATGACATTCACGTCATTTGAATGAGAAACAAAACTACTGCAGCATAAAACAAGATCAAATAGTACATATTTCATACCTGGTGTATTTTTTCAGGCATCATTTGAAGTTTGGCTGACCACAGTAATAATAGTAGTAGTAGTAGTAGTAGTAGTAGTAGTAGTAGTAGTAGTAGTAGTAGTAGTAGTAGTGATATAAAACACTACCCAGTCATTTATTAGGTCGTTCTATATCCAGTATTTTAGTTGTTTGGGCTGACTGCCCTCCTGAGAGGTTTTTGTAACTGTGTGAACCACCGTGGCTACCCGAGTATACACAGTCAAACACCACAATGCAAAAACCTGCACCACAGTGTACGTGTAGCCGTCTCTGCAATGCACAACACAGCAGCTACTTCTACAATTAATTATTGAAATAATTCAGTTTTTTGTGGGATTGTATTGTCCATGGTAAGTACTTGTTTTCTCTGATTTTATGACTTAACATTGTTCAGTGGGCAAGACTTATTAAGATTCTGAAAACGCAACAAATGATTTCAATAATTATCAAAGTGAATATTTGTATGCTACTTTGCAGCGTCCGTAAAAACATTATAGTGTATGTTTTTTTATGTTCGAGTAAACTATCGTACTGTATTATATGACAGCCCACTTTTTACCGTATATTGATAGCAAAATTCTAAAGAAAATATTAAACTTAAATTTACATTATCATACATTAAGCGTTTTGCAGTTAAAATATGAATGCTTATTATTTTTTTTAAATTTGACCTCAGAATGTGATGTTTTAATAAACTAACATGAACAGTTTAAAGAGATGAGAAAATAATAGAGATGCACCGATCCAACTTTTTCAGTCCTGATAGCGATACCTGGGCTTTGGGTATCTGCCGGTACCGAGTACCGATCCGATACCAGTGTTTAATTAATAAACTGTATGCCTCACTGAGTGGAAGTGACTGGGATCATTCTTTAATGTGTAAGACAACATCAGGCCTGACTTAAACATTGCTTTCCTAACTTTGTAAAACAAAATGTAACAAATAAATGCATAGATGGAAATTTACTGAATTATTATTTAAATAATAAATCGTGCACCAGCAACTTGGTAAAAACAATCTTAAAAATTAACAGAATTTATATTTATTAAAATACAGTGATATACATTTCTGGTCATATCACCCAGCCCTACCACATATCACTGTGGCTGTAACCCCATACACACCCCATACTCATTCTAAAACCAATGCCTGATCTTCTTCAGACACAGTGACTTGTGCTTCAGATCAGGACAGGTTTTTGTATTACCATATATCACTGTGGCCGCTACTCCATACACAGTGGCACAGACTCATACAAAAACCTTGAGCCTGATGCGATGCATTGTTGTAGCTTTTTGTACTTTATGAACTCAACAACGGCAATCATGAAACAACATTCTGCTCTTTCTGCATTTTATTTTTAATTTTACCCTTTGAATCATAATTATTCTGTATTTTCTTGAAAATCCCATTTCCCATGTGTTTAGCCATAATAGGGATGGCAGAGTTTGTCTGTCCACCACTTTGGTCCAGGCTGGAATAACTCAACAACTATTTGATGGATTAGGATGAAAGTTTGGTCCCCAGATGATGAATCCAAGTGACTTTGTTGATCCCCTGACTTTTCCTCCAGCGCAACCAGCAGGTTGAATGTTTTAGCTTTTAGTAAAATAGCATGGCAACTATGAGAGAGAGAGAGAGAGAGAGAGAGAGAGAGGAGAGAGTACCAACTCTGACCCATGCAGGAAAAGAGGCACATACTCATTCTAAAGCCAATGCCTGATCTTCTTCAGACACAGTGACTTGTGCTCGTGCTTCAGATCAGGACAGGTTTTTGTATTACCATATATCACTGTGGCCGCTACCCGAATACACAGTGGCACAGACTCATACAAAAACCTTGAGCCTGATGCGATGCATTGTTGTAGCTTTTTGTACTTTATGAACTCAACAACGGCAATCATGAAACAACATTCTGCTCTTTCTGCATTTTATTTTTAATTTTACCCTTTGAATCATAATTATTCTGTATTTTCTTGAAAATCCTATTCGTCAAACTTTGGCGTTGTTTAGCCGGCATGGCTCTAGGGATGGCAGAGTTGGTCTGTCCACCACTGTGGTCCAGGCTGGAATAACTATTTGATGGATTAGGATGAAAGTTTGTACAGACATTGATGGTCCCTGGATGATGAATCCAAGTGACTTTGTTGATCCCCTGACTTTAAATTTGTATAAATATAAATATAAACGGCTCATTATAAGGTAGCGAAAATGCAACGATTCTTATTTTCAGATGTTTTTACACTGAAGAAAATATACTTATTAATATTAGATTCCATTTCTCCGGTAAATCCGCGTAATTTGTTACACACTGGTCCTTTAAATGAAAAACTGTTGTTTTATGAGATGCAGAATTTGCAGCATTAATAAATGTTTTTGTATTCATTAGAGTGATTCCTCCTCTGGACCTGTTGATCTCAGACAAATCCCACCACTGAAATGAAGCATTTTATTAAAGATAAACTCCACACTTCATCTTACATGGAAAGAAAAGCATTGTTGCACTGACCTCTGTGGGCTGAAAGGTTCAAGTCTTTTGCATTTGTTGTGACCCCACATAGCTGTGCTGTGGTGCCAGTAGTGCACATTGAAGCCTGTTGATGGCAGCAAAGCATTACTGTCAACTTGTATAGTTCATCTTCACTGCAGAATACATCTAGAGGGCAGTACAGAGCTTTGGTTGTGTCTTAGCAGCTGCTGTTAATGTACATCAGGCAGTAGTTTACACAGATGTAATTCAAATACATTGAAATGTAGGCCAGCAAAAATCTGGTCCTATGAGTTCATTAGAAGTATTTCAGCAAAACGAACTACTTACAATACTTGGATACTGTGAATTTATAGGATTTTTACTGTGTTTTACTATTGTATGAAAGAGAACAATCTTTGTTTCCACTGCATATTCTGTTAACTGCACGTTTCTGAGAATACGGCTGCTCGTGCTTAAATACCACAGCGGTCACAAGGCGTGAATCCGGCCCTTTGATTATTTATCATTATGAAAATGTATTTTAAAAGTCTAATTTTGTTAAAGGTTTCAACCCCGGCTGTTTACTGTAAGTAGACGGAATTTAGGAGAGTCCAACTGAATTAAAAAAAAATGTTAAATGAAACATTGTGTTTACTGGTTGCTGGTGCAAGATTTATTAGTTTTAATAATAAATAAAAAGTTCTGTTAATTTTGAAGATTATTTTACCAAGTTGCTGGTGCACGATTTTTTATTTTAATATAAACAAAAATTCTGTTAACTTTGAGGATGTTTTCCCTAGTTTCTGGTGCATGATTAATTTTTTAAGAATAATAATAATAATAAAAGTGTTAATTTGGAAGATTTTTTTACCAAGTTGCTGGTGCACAATTTATTATTTTAATAATAAATACAAATTCTGTGGGGAATTTAAGAGTCAAACTGAATTTAAAAAAAGATGTTAGATGCAACTGTGTTTATTAAAACAATAATTTACTAAGATTAAAAAGGTGTATTGTTTTTATATTTAAATTCCTAGCTTTGCAGATCACACAGGAAATATAAATGTCCCCTTGGCACTTAAAAGAGTAATTAAATAGGCCTGCTGTATATGATGGAGTTGACCTGCAAGGAAAGGAGAATTACATGTATGTGTGTTTGCATAATATAAGCACATACTGTACATAGGTGCAAGTGTTCCCTTTTTGCCACTAGATGACAGTCTTCACCCACTTTTCTCTTAACCAGCTGGCATGTACTCCAGAATGTCACTCCAGCACTTCAACATTATTCTCAAGAAGTTTAGAGTACGTCAGTCATCTATCAGCCTCTATTAGTTCAAGCTGTGCAAAGTTTATTTCACATGTAAATTAAAAGCAAAATACTGGTATGTTATTTACGTATGACACAGGCTGTGGTTATTTTTCAGAGGCTCTAGTAGGTTCAGTTTTAGTATTAGAGAGAAGACACAGATATCAGATGAAAACCTCATGAATCCATTGGTACCAAGCCGGTCATGCTAGCTTGTCAGCTGTGTTGGGAAAGAAGCTAAATAACGCTCCAAAGTTGGGCTAGATTTTAGCGAGGAAAAACCGGCATGGCCATTTTCAAAGGGTTCACTTGACCTCTGACCTCCAGACATGTGAATGTAAATGAGTTCTCTGGGTACCCACGAGTCTCCCCTTTACAGACATGCCCACTTTATGATCATCACATGCAGTGACTTGAATATTTCTACATAATGGGGTCCCTAAACAGTCTTGAACTACATAAATTGAGTATCACTGTAAAGCTGAGACTCTTGTGGATCCAATGAGCCCAACTGTATTCATGTGTGATGATGTTAGTCCCCATAGGAGACATTTCATTGACCTCACTGTATAAAATGAACTGTGGTGACCTCTAGGATAATCACAGCCTCATGAACCTTTACAGACACAAACTAGAGACCTAGAGCATTCAGAGGATGGATGGATCAGACTAGAGACCTAGAGCATTCAGAGGATGGATGGATCAGACTAGAGACCTAGAGCATTCAGAGGATGGATGGATCAGACTAGAGACCTAGAGCATTCAGAGGATGGATGGCTTTCCTAGCTAGACTGACAATAAGGGGGTTTCTGAGCAGTTTACACATCAGAAGTGCTCGCCATCCAATCACTGAAAAATGCAATTCTTGCAGAAATCTCCAAAATGTCAAAAAGTGTTTGATCCCAAATCACAGCATGTCTTTTTCTCTGGTGTTCCTCGAGGTCTTGGTGTCTTAATGTGGTATTTAGGATTATTGATCATTTTTATCAATCAATTTAGCACCAAATCTGTGTAACAAATGGTATCAACCCAAAAATTGCTGCAACAACTTATGAGGCATAATAGAGCATGGGGATGAGCATCATATACTTCTATCTTCATGTTCTAAGCTCTTGCACACTTTTACAATTTATTTCCATTTATCTGAGTTACGACTAGAACAACTTGACACACAGTTCTGAGCTGCATCTCAAATTAATCTTCAGGTTTCTAGCTTTCAGATGATGTACACCACTTCTATGTGACATTTACTGTTGACCTGCTATCTCCCCCTAAACACCCCCTGGACCCCCTAAAAAAGACTAAAACGGCTCTATTGTGGGTCTCAGAGGGGTTAAGACTTGAGTACTTCTTCTTCCACAGCTGCCGGTATGCAAATAGTAGCAGTGAAAGACGGGTCTCTCTTGTTTCGAGGAAGTTTATTTGTAGCTCTGACAGTTTCCACAAAGTTTCGCTACTACAGGTGTGGTCCCAGAGGTGCAGAGAGAGGGGGAAGTGACTCTCTAAAGATGATTATGTTTAGAAATGCCAGGAAATAGAGAAACCTTCAGAGCTTAACTGATAACAGAAGTTTCCGGTATGCTAACTTGACGTGTTGTTTCAGATGTTCTTAGAGGAACTCTGTGTTATCACTCAACTGAAAACAAAATCCTCAAAAGCTTTTGATGTTTATCACTCTCTTTAATTGAATTATGTGGCTGTCCAAATCGTATTCATTGTACAAGTATCAATATTGAATTAAAGATGAAAGCAAATATGATAAACACAATTAAAAAAAGGTGAAAAGTTCAGTACAGTATATGTTCACTACTGTATACTATATACATTATAGACTGGAATTTTAATTATTGTTTAAGTTTTGACCAATTGAATTGTAAATCCTGTTCATTTTGAAGATGTTTTACCAAGTTGATGGTGCATGATTCTTTTTTTTAATAATAAATAAAAAAATGGTTTATTTAAAATTTTTCTTTTACCAAGCTGCTGGTGTATGATTTATTATTTTTAATAATAAACAAAGTTCTGTTAATCTTTAAGATTTTTTTTTTTACCAAGTTGCTGGTGCAAAATTTATTATTTCAATAATAATCAAATATTCTGATAATTTTGAAGATTTTTTACCAAGCTGCTGGTGTATGATTTATTATTTTAATAATAAATAACAATTCAGTACATTTATATCTACGTATTTATTTATTACAATTTGTTTTACAACGTTCAAAAAGCAATGTTTAAGTCAAGCCTATTTAAATTTTTTCTACAGAGAAATCTTAAAAAATGTTCAAATGACTTGTGTAATCATTATGTATGATGATCATTTAATTTAGCACATATTATTCATTATGTACATGTTTATGAAACCAAACCAAACCAAGAAATGAAGACCTGTCGTTGTCTATGCTGTGCATCCACCTCATTCTTCATGGTTTCTTCATCTGGAAAAAAAGAGAGAAGAAAAATCAAACAATTAAAAACACTATTTTATACTCAGATTGTTAAACAATGGCAACGGTTTGATTTATCACTTTAATCAGAGTTTCACCCTAATCAGAGTTTCACCCAAATGATCTCTGTGGCTTCAATACACCGTTCAGTGCTGTTCTATAAAAATCACATTAACCGTTGGACATCTGGTGACATTTGTAATGTGTTTAATAAATTATTAATATATTAACATATGCCATGGAGTATTTAAAAAATACAATTTTTTTTTATTTTAATACGCTAAATTTGCATTATAAAGGTCTCCCTTTTCAGGATCATATGCACTGCACCAACTTTCACATTAATATCCTTCAGTCTTTTCTCCCAGATCACAATACTCAATATTTTCAATATTTCTTACACCCCTAGTTTATATACGAAATACATTATATCCTGAAATTTTAATTCCTGTCTAAGTTTTGACCAATTTGTTGCTGCATTAAAAAGGTTTACACTTTAATTGTAATTCCTGCTATTTTTGAGGATTTTTTTACCAAGTTGCTGGTGTACCATTTATTATTTTAATAATAAATAAAAATTATGTTAATTTTAAGATATTTTATCAACTTGCGGTTGCACGATTTTATTATTTTAATAATAAATAAAAATTCGGATAATTTTGAAGTTTTTATACCAAGTTGCTGGCTTATGATTTAATATTTTAATAATAAATACAAATTCTGATACTTTTGAAGATTTTTTACCTAGTTACTATTGTATGATTTGTTATTTTAATAATAAATAAAAATTCTGAGAATTTTGAAGATGTTTTTGCCAAATTGCTGGTGTACAATTTATTACTTATTTATTATTTAATAATAAATAATAATTAAATAATTAAATTTGTATAAATAAGAAGAATAAGATGTTTTTAAAAATGTGCTGCTGTATAATTTATTATTTTAATAATAAATAACAATTTACTTAATTTTTATGTAATTATCTATGTAATTATTTGTTACATTTCGTTTCACAAAGTTAGGAAAGCAGTGTTTAAGTCGAACCTGATGTTGTTTTAGACATAACAGAATGATCCCAGTCACTTCCACACAGTGAGGCATACAGCTGATTAATTAAACACCGGTATCGGATCGGTACTCGGTATTGGCCGATACCCAAAGCTGTGGTATCGCTATCGCTGTTGGGACTGAAAAAGTCGGATCGGTGCAGCCCTAGACTGGGCTTTACTTTATAACTTGTAACATTATTATTTCTTATAGAGTCTTTAGTACAACTGAAATGCAGAGAGAGCCTGCATGTTTACCTTGACCAGGCTGAATATCATGCTATACAGGAGAGAGGATATGAAGAGGAATATGAAGGAGGAGGTTGTGAACCACAGGCTGCTGCACTCCTCTTCCTCAATGGCTTCATCTGTGCAGCTCAGAGCAAAACGCAGTTTTGACTCTGGAGTAAAATCTAAGAAGAGGAAGGTATAGGCAGTTAGACGTGTGTGTGTGTGTGTGTGTGTGTGTGTGTGTGTGTGTGTGTGTGTGTGTGTGTGTGTGTGTGTGTGTGTTGAATAGTGAGCATTATTCTCATGTGTCCTGTGTGGAACAGTACTACTGTGAGGTATCACTGAAAACTACTCATACAAAAGTTTGTTTTAAAGTTATTGAAGTCATTCATGAACATATAACAAAAGTGTCTCCATGCAACATTTATTTGAAAGCACACTTCTCAAGCAGTCAGACAATGTGACGAAGACAGATTGAAACACAATAGGATGACAAACGAGAGTAAACTGACTGAAAGTTTTACAATCACAAAGACGGGTTCCCACGGCAGACACAGTACAACACATTAGCACAAAACGCCACATTTAAATCTGCTATTTCTTACAATAAGTCGAGTTATTCAGGGCCTTAGACACGTCTCGGGATCTCATGGGCTTATCGCTAGCAACAGGCCAGGCGCTGCAGGCGAACATGGTGTTGTTGTCCCACTTGTCCTTGGTGGTGGTGTAAATGCTTGTAACTGAGTAGCCGTCTTTGGTCTTCTGCGGGAGGGAGTCAATGCCATCGGTGTAGCTGCCAGCAGTTTGTCCAATTTGTTCTGACCAGGCGATGTAGTAATCTGTCTTCAGACGACTGGAGACCAGACACACCAGAGTGACCTTAACTGAGTTTAATGGGATGTCCTCCTCTGGGAGGACGTGGACGATTACTTCCGGCTTGCTCCCATCTGAAAGGAGATTCATATATTAACTTTACATTTGCTATGTTTGTGTGCATACAACGAGTTCTCATACGAGTTCTCATATAACGAGTTCTCATACAACGTGTTCTCATACAACGAGTTCTCATACAACGGTTCGTTTGATATCTTACAAAAAAGTTATTCCTCCTTTTTTTGTGCATTTTCCTACAAATGTCCAGCGAAACGTGTGAGTTTCTGCTCGCTACATGCATACAGTCTTTTCAAAATAAACTTTTTGTCTTTACTGGAAACAACCTACTTAGGTTAAGGCAACAAAACTACTTAGTTAGATTAAGGCAACAAAACAACCTAGTTAAGCTGAGGAAAAGATCGACTTGGTTAGGATTAGGCAACAAAACTACTTGGTTAGGCTTGAAATAACTCTGGAAGTGGCGTTACTTAAGTACATCAGTTACGTGACAAATAAATCGACATTGACTTCTGGTTTCACACGGGGTACAAAATGGCCTGGTATTTATTGACCCACCCACCCCGACCTCCTCCCTGCACGGCGTTCGCCACTCTTTATACTTCCTGGTTCACGATAACCTGAATCACACACAAATTGATTTTGTGGGATATATATATATATATGAATTACAGTGCACTACTTTTTGTAGGTATATCTACGAATAGTGTATGAGAAGAGCCTGTTGTGGACTTCCAGGTTACAGATCTACCAATCGGTCTCCATCACTCAGTAACGTACCTCCTTTGTTGAAAGTCAGGTCTTGAATAACCGGTGTCATATCGTCTCCAATGGCCAAACAGCGCACCTTGTTGACTCCCTGCCAGTCACTACGACTGCGAGTGATCGTGCTGATTTTGCTGTCTCCGGACTTTATCGTTTCAGTGTTGTTGCCGGTCACATCTTGTCCATCAATTTCCCAAGTTATCTGAATTTGTTCAATGTTCTGTCCGGTAACGACACACTCCAGCTTCCACTGTTGGTTGATGAACATGTCTTTGGGACTTGAATGCCTCAGTGTCATTGTGGTGGGAGCTAAAGAGAGCAACAGAGAACAGTAGAAACTTTATGTTTGAGCATACTCTTATGTTACTTATACTTACGGTATTATGTAATGACTGTAGCAGCCCTTTACCTTTAGTGACCTTCTTCGTATGCTTTGTTCCTTGGTGCGTCACCTCACATGTGTAAACAGCTCCACTGTCCCAGTCTGTGTTCGTGACCGTCAGGACACTGACAGTTGAATATAGGCTTCCAATCTTTTCGAGGGCCCAAGTAGTGGAGCCAGTGACATCATTTCCACCCTTTTTCCATTTGACTGACAGTTCATCATTAGACTGTAAGTTCTGAATTGTACACACCAGAGCCTGATCGTCTTCTCCTGGCACCGCTAGCAAAATTACCTTTGGAGGGGGAACTAAGCATGTGGAAGAAAGAGCAGAAATAGTTACACCTGTTTTAATTGACATCAGTCTGGTATTTTACATTCAAAATTAAATAAATTATTACAAACAGAGGAGGTTAAACATGATAATTATTACAGAATATTTTCAGAATAAAAACAAGATTAAGAAGGTGATGCATGTGGACTCAGGCTGCATTTGAAACCACCAGTGTACAGTACATACTTCATACTGCGTTCCTCAGTAGAATGAAAGTTAAAGTGATGTATTTAGCAGTATGCTAGACCAGGCTTCAGCCTTTAAACCAGCTCTTAAAGCACTGGACAAAAAAACAAACTCATACCACTATTACAATATTATTGAACAATACAACATGATTTTTTTTATATTCTGTTAGTTAACTTTATAAGATACTGCAGGTTTAAAGTATTTATTCTAACAGCTCATAGTGAAGTCAGAAAAACAGGTTCCTGTTCATTTATAATGAAACATTTGTGTTGTGATATTTAAACAAACTATCCGTCAACAAGGAAATAAAAGCCCGGTCTCTAGAGAGCTCCAGCTCATAGCGGTCTGTGAGCGAGACCACCCGGCTGGCTGGAGAGGTAGCGACCCCCGGCAGGCGCTATAGCTAGCTGTCACGGCAGTTTATGGAGCTTCTAAGCTCTGAAAACGTCGGAGCAAATGTTCGATTCAACATCTAATATCGTAAAACTGACAATATTCTAAATCTAAACAGTTGATTTTTTTGCCTCAGAAATGTTCAGAAGTGAATTTAGTGATGAGATAGCTACGAAAAATGTAAAAAAAAGAGCCATTTTTGGCTGCTGCTGTTGTTGTTGTAACCGTAGCCTGTAGGTCCAGCGCTTTGCATTGTGGGATACAGTACGTGAGGTAGACTGGAGATTTTTTCCAAATCAGTACGACATCCGGGTATTTTTGGCAGACTGGAGATTTAGCTTTTGTTCACATACTACATGCTACATGTTGGTCAAATCAGTACGTACTACTAGTATAGTATGAGGTTGTTCTACTAGTATAGTATGAGGTTGTTCTACTAGTATAGTATGAGGTTGTTCTACTAGTATAGTATGAGGTTGTACTACTAGTATAGTAGGAGGTTGTTCTACTAGTATAGTATGAGGTTGTTCTACTAGTATAGTATGAGGTTGTACTACTAATATAGTATGAGGTTGTTCTACTAGTATAGTATGAGGTTTAGACACAGCCGTAGACATACAGTAAGAGAGTCATGATGGTTAAAAATCACATACGTTTTTCCAGTGTCACGCTTTTGTGGCCTCCAGGGTGAGTTACGGAACAATTAAAAGACCTCTTTGAGTCCCAGTCAGTCTTTTGTACTTGCAACAAACTGACTCCTGTGTATTTGTTGTTTTTCTCAACCAGAGGATGTTGCACAGAAGTCTGGGCCTTCCCGCTGCCGTCGGTCCACTGGAAAGTAAGACTCTTTGGGTAGAAGTCCTTTGCAAGACAACCAATGGTGATTTTATCTGCAGAGCCGGGTGCGCACTGAACCAACGGGAACAGAGTCGGCGATGCGGCGTTTACTGTGAACGACATTTAGACAACATAAATTTAAAGATGATCAATAACTTGTTTAAAAGTGAATTGTCAAAATATTGCACATTATTGCATGATGAAACTGAAGACAGACACATCGAAAAGATGATTTTAATGAACAATACATTAAAATAAATAATGTCCTATTGATTATTTCTGCTTATCTGTTCAGCACACCGATAATTAGGATCCGAGTTGGCACTAATGTTTAATACCGCACTGTTTTGTGATACATAATGAACCAATTTAAAACAGTTTTGTCATGTCAGCGTTGCACCGAACCAAAGCGTCCTTTCAAAGAGAAGATTTTTTTTTTAAGTTTAAAATCATATAAATACAAATTCACATAAATTATCACAGCTAATTAATTGCTCATCTAAAAGCTAATGATTGGTGGAATTTTTCAACCCCAGAATTAATATATGGAGACCCAAAGTGTTCAATTTGAAATAAATAAGACAATATGAAATAATCATACATGTGATATAACAATGAAATTATGAACTAATTCAATAAAGGTTTAAAACTCAGCTCAGCTATATGTAATTCAATTATTGCAACTTATTTTTATAATGTCCTATTATCGTATTAACATGTAAAGGCTGTCACAAAATCACCCTCATTGTAAAATACATTCACTCGTTGGAGAATTTTGGCATTTCACAAACTAAAACCTAAATAATTCTTTACCATTTTACAGGAACAAAACCAGGTTTATCTTGAAGCGTTTTTAAAATGTATATTTTATAGTAACTAATAAAAGAATAACTAATGATTAAATAATAGTTATTATATTATTATATGTTAACAAATAATAATGGATATCATCAACCAGTTTGCACAATAAACATTAGGACATTTTCTTTGATATGAGTACAAAAAATATAATTTTAGTTTAAATGTTCAGCGCACAAATAAACAGACTGGAGCAGAGCGTGTTAATACAACAACATTTAAAATCAAGACCTTTTTTCTTTCACAATATATTTTAATTATAGTAATTATGATTGTGTTCAATTATTTTTGAAGTTTTTGAATCAATATCCATGGTAATACAAAATGCATTGAATAATATTGTGAATAACAAATAATAATAATAATAATAAATTAACAACATTTAAAATCCAGACCATTGCAATGATTTGCGGAATCAAGACCTTTTTTATATAATAATAATAATTATCAATATGTTAAATTATTTTTGCTGAGCAATATGTGCTCCTTTTCAGTTTAACAGCAAATTGAATTGATTAACAATTGAACCTACACTATAATACCTACATAGAAAAGTATTATGCCTTATTTCAGTTGTTTAATTGACACACATACGGACCCTGTATTTAAACACAAATAAAATATATATTTCTATATTCAGATTTATGGTAACTTCATATTAAAATATATTCAGGTACAGTACGTTATATAATTAATATCCACGGTGATACAAAATGCATTGAATAATATTGTGAATAACAACAAATAATAATAATAAAATAACATTTAAAATCAAGGCCACTGCACTGTTTTGTGGAAATTAATACCTTTTTTATATAATAATAATTATTATTATCAATATGTTAAATTATGTTTGATGACCAATATGAGCAAATTTAATTGATTAACAATTGAACCTATAGTTCAAATACATACGGTCCTTTAAAAGTCAGTCATCCCTGGTATTTGAAAAGAAACTATATATTATATCTACTACATATTCTAAATATTATGCCTTATTTCAGTTGTTTAATTGACACACAAACAGACCCTGTATTTAAACACACAAATTAAATATATATTTCTATGTTAACATTTATGGTAACTTCTTATTAAAATATATTCAGGTACAGTACGGTATATAATTAATATCCATGGTGATACAAATGCATTGAATAATATTGTCAATAACAGCAAATAATAATAAAATAATAACATTTAAAGTCAAGACCACTGCACTGTTTTGTGGGATCAAGATCTTTTTAAATTATGTATTATAATATTTATTATTATTATCAATATGTTTCATTTTTTAATGAGCATTATATGCTCTTTTTTTTGTTTAACAGCAAATCTAAAAGAAATGAGTCGTCTAAAATGTAAATAGATGATTAACAATTGAACCTATAGTGCAAATACAAACGGTCCTTTAAAAGTCAGTCATCCCTGGTATTTGAAAAGAAACTATATATTATATTTACTATATATTATATAAAGATATTATGCCTTTGTTCACCCTGTAATCAACACACAAATAAAATATATATTATTATGTTCAGATTTATGGTAACTTCTTATTAAAAGATATTCAGGTACAGTACGGTATATAATTATTTATCCACGGTGATACAAAATATGTTGAATAATTATATTACATCCTAAGATCAGCTCAAACCACCGCCTGCATTAAATGGTGACTTTTAAATATGCTTTCTAAGAAACAGCTGCGCTAAAAAAACATCTGCCTGCTCTTGTTTTCTAGTTTGTCCAACATCAATGTAAACCTAAAAAAGACCACGAGTGAAACTTCTCTCCCACCAATAATCACATTTTTTAAAAAACAAAACAAAAATAAACTCCTCACTGAAGATAATGTTTAAATGTGACTTACCGGTAGATACTGTGACTTCAGTCCCGTGACCCCAGTAGTCAAAAGCATCACAGTGCTGCATCTCCACTCACTGCTGGAACAAAAACCTGACGCACCACGAAACTGCACGAAAACCTCATGAAGGGACTGAAATAGACAAAACCCTGGTCAGTGTTATTGCCTGATGCTATCCTGTGAGCTCTGAGCTATCCTGCTGATTCTTCATCACTTCTTAAAGTTAATACTCACTGGAAGATGACGTTTATGTCTCTGCACTGACTCTGACTTTAAACTGCTAATTAACTAACTTCAAACTACTAATCTGCTTAATAAAACGATAAAGGCATCAGTTACCTCATATTCCAACGAGAAATATCCTCTGCTGACCTTTTTATTCATCGTAGGAATGAGAGAGTTAAAGTTTACTGCTCTCAGGTTTTTGTATGGATCTATATCTCAGTGCCCCCCATACCCAGCCATCACTGTGAAAAACCCTAATACAAAAACCAGACACCGTTTCCTGCACTGGAGGGAAGAGGACCTGTAGCAGCAGTAAAACCAAACTTATATTCTAATCAACACAACTATATTTAAGGGTGTAAGTTGCCTAATTTGCATTTTAATTATATGTATGTTTTAATCAGTTTATTGTTGTTTAAATTCAATTTAGTTAATTCGTTGTCATTTATGTAAAGTTGTAATTATGTTGGAAT